>JAJMAS010000017.1:0-104165 GCA_030565065.1 Pichia cephalocereana | reverse complement strand
GTATTATCAAGAATTCTACCTCTAAATCTACCAATTCAATAACTAAAACCAAACGCAAAGGACCTGGACGACCAAGGGGTAGTCTTAATAAAGCAACAATTGAAAGGATAAAAGCTGAAGAAGAAGCAATTAAATTATTCAAATTATCAAATCCCGATATACCTTCCTATAATATTGTTGATTATCCAAATAATGAGAATAACGTTCAGGTACATGTTTATAATAGTATCAATGATAACGATAAGGATTCCGCCAATCAACGAAGAGATTCTCATGATAGAGAGGTAAAACGTGATTATTATGAAGGAAGTTATTATGGAATAAATTCATCATATCCTATTATAAATGAACAGCAAGTAAACAATTATAATAACAATAACAGCAATAATAGTAATAATAATATCAATGTTAATGAAAAAAATAAAATGTACAATTATAATTCTCAACAATCTAGAAACACATCCCAAATGCAATCACAACTGCAACCAGTAATGGCAATACCTATTAATGGTAATATGATTGATACTTTTAATAGATCACCAATTGAAATGATTCAACCTACTCCAATAGTTTATGATAGTAATGAATCAAGAATTTACAGTGCATATCAACAACCAATGGTTATTAGACATCAGTATCAACAGCCACCACCACAGCAAAGCCAGCCACCACAGCAGATACAACAATCACAATCTCCTCAATCTCAACAACAACAACCACCTCTACCACCTACAGCACCAGCTACCGTGCAGATTCAATACCCTCCACAACAACAGCAACAACAGCAACAACCTATGATATCAATGTCACAATCGTATGAAGCGTCACCTTATGTGCCTATTGTCACATATCCTCCTAATACTACTACTAATGCAATTTATCAAAATCCACAAAACGTCCCAGGAATTATATTCAACACGCCCGTTTATAGTAAAGCTTATTATCAACCAATAATTCCCAAATATCCACAAAATACTCAAAATATTCCAGAAGCTATCCAAGAAAACGTTCCACAAGATAAGGATGGAAAATATAATGAATATAATGAGAAGAGGTATAGTATCCCAGGTGGTGATACCCCTAAAAGTACAATAGTTAAAATTGAAGAAGATTCCAATAGATTTGAAGAGAGGCCTTCAAATTTAGCAGATTCAAGATACAGTTCAAATTCAAATAGTAGAAGTAGATATTCATCTTATTCATTACCACCAAATTATTTTAATTCATCACAAAACTTAATAACAGGTCCAAGTATGGTTCAATATACACCATTCCCGACACCACCAAAATATCCATCATATACATCACAAGAAATATTGATTAAATATCCTAGTGCCAATTCTAGTAGCAATCCAAATACAAATCCTAATACAGCAAACTCAGATACTATGCAAAGAACTATCCCGGCTATTTCACAACAACCAAATCCAGTTTATTCTTCACAATCTAGTTTTCAAAGTCCGAATATTAAAAGAATAAATGAAGATGAAGTTGATGAACAAACATCTAATAGGAATGTAATCCATCTATCTAATAATGAAGATAGCAGTCACAGTAGTAATGATTACTTCAATCCAAATATTCAAAGAATATCAGGTCCAAATTCTGATACGAGTTATGTTGCTGTACCGGTATCCGTTCCAATACCTGTAACTGCAGTACCAGCTTCGGTTTCATTACCTGTGCCAATGAATAGAACTTTAAATATGGGTAATATATCAAATATCAATTATAATTCAAATTTTACAAATCCTTATAATAATCGTAAATACGGTTCTTATAGTAGCACAGATATTAATAATAACAAAGTACAATATGTTAAAAATCAATATACACCATATGGGTATAATGATTCACTTAATAGAAATGAGAATGAAGTGGGAAATTCAACTGGTAATACAACTGAAAATGTCAATTTTGATCGAAGTACAACAGAGGTTGTTAATACTGATGTTAATGTTGATAATGTAGAATAGAATTACAACATGTATTTTTATAACATTTAAGAAATTTTTTATAGAGTTTATTTAATTAATAAGAAGTAATAATTAAAAAAAATTTAATTATTCACCACGTAATAATGATAAAGCAGCTTGTAATTCTTTGATTGCAGTTTCAATATCTTCATAATTAAGTGCACTAATTGCAAATTTAGCCTTACGTTGTGCATTTGAGATAATCTCTTCCTTATTCCAAATAGTTTGAACTTCTTCCTTAGTTAATATTTTAGAACTTGTTGGATTTGGTTGAACTTGTGGTTTAGATGGTGCAATTACAGATACAGGTGTAGTAGTAGTTGTAGATTTTGGCTTTTCTGGTAATTTTGGAGATTCTGGTTTAATATCAGATTCAGGAGCTGTAGGTAATCCTAAACCATTTTTCCTTCCCTTTATTAATACTGGAGTTGAAGGCATTTTCAATTCACCCTTAATATCATTTGGTGGAGTTGGTAATGTAACTGAGCCATCGATAGTCTCCTCTTTACTTATTTCTTCATTGGTATCATCACCACCTTCTAATTCTTCTAATTCCTTTAATTCATCAGCAGTTGCATAATCGTTAATATCAGTGCCATTCTTTAATGCCTTTAATATTCTAGTTGCATGAAATTTAGCGTATTTAATATGTTTATGAATTTCACTACTTTCAGTAGCATAAAAATCAGGCCATAATTTAACTACTTCAATAAATGTCAGGAAAGCTTTAAATGAAACAGCTGTTTCTTTAGTTGCAGTATGAGTTTCAACTGCATTAACAGCATTTTTGAAAATATTTAATGAAAATCCTAATATTAATTTAAATGATTTTTCCTTATCTGATAAAACATCCATAAATTGTGGCATTTTTTCTTGAAATTCTGTTCTTTCATCTTCAATTGTATTGAGTAATACTTCAATATATATTGTTGCATTTGAATCAGTTAAATGTAATTGAGATTCCATAATTAATTGAGCTGCATATAAATAACAGAAATATGATACAAGTGGTTGTACATTACTAAGTTCCTGAGCTCTTTGAATATAACTTCCAACCAATGGTTTAAGGGAAGTTGGAATGTCTGTAATTGATGGTTCGTCTTCTGTACTCATCTATGTCTGCTGTTCTACTATAATTCCCAATAAAACACCATGTTAATTATAACCACTGATAATAATAATCCATTATCAGTTCCCCCATAATAATCATATTACGTAACAAAGAGAGTGTAAAATTAACGTTTTTTGTTTTATTAGTAAACTTCCTCTTTTTGGTGGACATTTTTTGATACTGTTTCTTCAACTTAGGGATGATGACAATGGATATGGTTGATATGAATATACCACATATGGAGAATTTGGACAATGGTGAGAAGAATGATGGTCAAGATGGGATGGAATTGGATCATGAAGATGTTACTGCATCTCCTCTATTGCCAACTCAACCAATCAGCGACACGGAACACGTTGATCACGAAACTGACACGTTGAATAAAAATGATGTTTTGAAACATGATACTGATATGAAGGTCTCTCCAATGAAGAGGAAATCTTCAATAAGTCATGGTAATGAAATTAATGATAATAAGGGTGGTAATGATGGTATTATAGATGATAATAATAATCCACCTCAAAGTCCTACAAAACGTTCAAAACAAGAATCATTACTAAGTACAGAACTAAAATATTTTGATCATGATTTAATAATTGGTAATGAAAATGCTCCTTTCACTTTAAAACCTTTAAATGAAGATAATATTGTTAATGAAAATTCAAAAGTTATAATGTCATCATTATTTTTACCATATCAAAATGAAGTTACATTAGATCAAATACTTTCAAATGAAATTTCAATTGAAGGTGACGAAGATAATGATGGAACTAATAAAAAATCAATTATTGATAAAGATGAAATTAATATTGATGTACCAATTGATGATAATGGACAAACTGCATTACATTTAGCTGCAACTTTAGGTAAAATTTCATTAGTTGAAGAACTTATTAATAAACATGCAAATAGATTTAGAGGTGATAATGAAGGTCAAACTGCTTTAATTAGAGTTGTTCATACAACTAATTGTTTTGAATTATTATGTTTTAGTGAATTATTAGATTTATTATATCCAACAATTACATTATTAGATAATAGAGGTAGAACTATATTACATCATATTGCAATATCATGTGGATTAAAGGGTAGATATGATTCTTCAAAATATTATTTAGAGACATTATTAGAATGGGTTGTTAAAAAGGGTAATAAAGTAAAATCAAATAATTCATTAACATTAACAAATTTTATTAAAGATGTTGTTAATAAATCTGATAAATATGGTAATACATGTCTTAATTATGCAACTTTAGCAGGTAATAAATATATTGTATCACAATTATTAGATATTGGTGCTGATCCTTACAAAGCAAATAAAATTGGTGTTACACCTGGTGATTATGGTATTGATGTTGATAGTTCAATTAATAATGGATTTTTATCAACTTTTAAAGACCCTGAAAATTTTAAAGACATTAATAATGGAAAATTAAGTTTAATTAATGAAAAAATTAAAACTGAGAATAAATCTAATTCCATTCATAGTGATGGTGAAAATGATGAAAATAATATAAATGGAGATAATAATAATAATAATGGTGATGATACCAATAATAGGAAAAATATTGATGATAATAATGCAAAAAATAAACTCAACTCTGGTAGTGAGTTTAAAGAAAAATTTAATAGTCTGGAAATACTGGATTCAATGCAAAAATTCATTGATAATATTGGTAAAGAATTTCGAGAAGAAATGAAGGAAAAATGTGAACAAATTGATAGACTTAATCCAATTCTGAAGGAAAAAACATTAAAATTATCATATAAACGTAAACAATATGATGAATTACAAAATATGATTGGTAAAATAACTAAAATGAATAATAAAATTGAAAATTTAAATAAAGCAATTGAGGAAGAAGAGAGAGAATTTCAATCAGAAATTCAAAATTTAACAATTGATATTAATCAAGATAATTGTTTAGGAGAATTTGATGCAGATCAACCATTTACAATTATATCATTATATGAAGATGTTGAAAAAATTGTTGAACAATTATTACAAGAAGGTATTGAAAAATCTCAAGAAAAGGAAAAAGAAACAAATAATGAAATTGAAATAAATGATGAAAATATTGATGAACTTGAAATTTTAAAAAATATATCAGTTAATGATATTTTAAAACATTATCAAAAAGATAATATTGAAGAAATTATTAAAGATATACCACCAAGTGTTGTACTTGATGCACGTATACGAGCATATAAGGAAAATAATTCAATTTTAGAGGAAAGAATGAAACAAAGGAAAAATTTAAATAAAGAACTTGAAGCACAATTTCGTCGTATAATTGGTATTTGTATTAATACAGATCCAAATGAAATTGATGATAAATTATTAAGTAGTTTATTATTAAGTGTTGAAAATGATCCTGATCCTGAATTAGGTCAAATACGTAAAGTTTTACAAATTGTTGGTGAAATAGGTGATGATGGATCTGAGAGATAAAAAGTTTGTTAAGTATACTAAGTACATTATATCGGTAAACCGATGTTGGTGGCTTGGTAACTTTTTTTTATTGTGATAAGAAAAAATTGACCTCGCCCTGGTTATTTATTTTAAAATAATGAAGTTTTACTCCTTGATGGCAAAACTTCTTTTCTTTTAGCTTTTTTGTTTCTTTTGTTTCGTTCTGTATAATTAAACTAAATAAATACAATGACTGCTGCAAATGATAATGAATTAAAATCTTATATTGTTGTTTTAAAAGATTCTTGTGATCAAAATGAATTTCGTAAAACAATTGAATCAATTGATAATGCATCAGTAGAGAAAGAATTTGAAATTTTTAAAGGTTATCAAATTAAATTACCATCAAATCATTTTTCAACTCTGGAAAATAATTCAAATGTTATGTCAATTGAAGAAGATCGTGAAGTTAAAACTTGTTAGATTGTTTAAATGTTTTTTATATAATTTACATAAATAATCCCACATTTATAATACTAAAGTTATTTTCTTTTTAAAAAATTTCATAAAATATAAAATATAATACATAATAATTTAATAAATTACACACTTATTTCTTAGTTAAAGCATATGGATCATGTTTAAATGATTTACCTGAACTTGGTGGTGGTGTTCTACGAGTTTTACTCTTTGGATATTGACCTGGAATTCCATATGGAGCTTGACTAGGTATTTGACCTTGACCTTGTAAACCTTGATTTGGAGGAATTCCACCCATTGGACCACCTGGCATTCCACCTGGTATTGGACCTGGTCCTCCGGGATACTGTCTATTATACCCTTGATTATAATTATTATATCCATAATTTTGTCTTGGATGTGATTGTTGTTGTTGAGGTGGTGGAGGTTGCTGGTGATATTGTTGTTGTTGTGGTGGATATTGATTTGGATATGGTTGTTGATATTGTTGTTGTGGTGGATACTGCTGTTGAGGTGGATACTGTTGTTGTGGTGGTGGGTAATTATGATGATGATAATTATTTGGTGGACGATTCTGTTGTTGGTGTACCTGAGGTTGAATTTGAGGTTGATAATTTTGTCTTGCAAATTGTGATGATCCATTCACTGCAGGTGATGGTAGTTTCATTGGACCATATGCACCGAATGATGGAGAATTTGGACTATCTAAAGGATTATTATTATTAATATTATTGAATTGTTTATTATTATTATTATTATTTAATCCTTCATTACTGTTATTATTGTGATTCTGCTTATATTGATGAGGTGGAACTAATTCTGGACTATTTGTATAATTTAAATTTTGATGTTGGGGTGGAATTGGTGGTCTATTAATACCATTAATTGGACTATTCAAATTATCATTTTGATCATATTGTTTCTTTATTGGTCTCATCATTTCATTATCATTTGTAATTATATTATATGGATTAGTTGGAGTTTGGAAATTATCATTTGTACCATCATGATTACTCTTATAATTAGCATGTTGTTTAACTGTATTATCAGATGGAGCACGTTTATTATCAAATACAGGTCTTTCATTTTCCTTTGTTGGAGTTGAAAAATATCTGTTAACACCTTCAACTTTTTTACTCTCACTAAGTGATTCTGATGGATAGAAATCATTTGAATCAGTATTTGAGACTTCCTTAGTTCTTTGTTTAGGTAGATTTAATGATAAATTAGAATTATTATTTATTTGTTGAGGAATTTTATTGTTTCTTAATGGTGATGTATCTTTCATTTGAATTGCATCTCTGAAGTTATTATTAAAATCTGTAAATGGTGAAAATATACGTTCATCCACATTAGTACGACCTGGAGTTTTGAATGCAAAATTTACATCATCGTCATCATCGTCATCTTCCTCTTCATCATCACTTTCTGGTCTAAAACCTCGTTGATCTTCATCATGAACATCATCATCATCGTCATCATCTTCATTTGTTGGATAAAAATCATCAACTGTTGAATTCTTTTTAATTTGTCTTTTGGGTAAATTGTCAAGTGTTAATTGATTCATATTGTTAGATAATTGAGGTATATTTTGATTTATATTTTCATTATTATATTCATTTTCATCATTTATTATATCATCATTTGGAGGAATTTGTGAATATTTTTGATAAATATTAACAACTTGAGGAGAAGGTGAATTATTTGATATAAAAGTTGAATCATTTTGAGGAGTTGAATGAACATCAACTGATTTTTGTGGTGAATAAAGTGAATCATTTTGAATATTAATATTAATTTTATTATTATTAGAATTAGTTGTAATTTTAGATACATGATCAATTGTACTATTTTCTTCACTTGAATTTATATTTAAACTTTTAGCATGAGGACTATTTTCTAAATATTTATTAGCTTCAGGTTTATTAATGAAAAATCTAATTTTACCATCAGCCATATCTTTTGAAGAATTTAATATATCAACAGCACCATTAATACCATCATTTGAACCACAACCTTTATAACCATTTTTTAATTTATTTTGTAAAATATTTTTAATATTTGAATTCCATTCATTTTGATCCCAATCTAATGAATTTTTATTTTTAATAATTGGTAATAAATCATCAACATTAAGATAATGAACATTTGGTAAAACAGGTAAACCAAATAATAATGAATCAATATCATTTTTATTAGCATTTAATCTTTTAGGTCTACCATATAAATTAAATGAATCCATCATTGGTAATAAAAATCTTATTAAAGTATCATAACCAGGAACTGAAGTATGTTGTTCTGGCATTAAAAAAATTGAACAATTATTTGAACTATCCTTTTTATCGAATTGAATTGAACCATCCAGTTTAATTAAAGTACTTTTATCAATCATTGTATAATTTCTTGGATAGAGAGCATAAACTGAAGTTATATTAGTAATTTTAGCCATTAATAATTTTTTTGATTGTTTTTCATTTTCATAAAAATAAATTAAACCATTTTTATTTTTCTTTTTTGAATTTTTACTTGGTTCAATAACTGCAAAACATCTTTTCCAAGGCATACCAGAACCAAATCTAACACTTACCCAATCTTCATAATTAAATTTTTTATTATCAGATAAGATAACTCTAATATCTGATAATAGGGAACCTCTTGTACTTAAAAGTGAGGCAGTATAAGCTTCCTGTAAAGATTTATATTCAAATGAAGATAATCTAAAGGCACAACACCAAGAATTAAATTCTATATCAGATTGAAATTGTAATAAAAATCTATTTTTAAGAGTTGTTGATAAAACAATAACATTATTAATTGAACCATTTGAAGAAGGTAAAGAAATACAAGGTTTAAAAGTACCATCAGAAAAATTTAAATAAGAAGGTTTATTATCAGCTAAAATAATTGAACTATTTGATTCATTTTCTAATTGATTTGAATTCCAATAAGCTAATTCATTACCAATCATTATACCATAAACCTCTAACCATTTACGTTCAGCGGGTTCACCATCTGAATTTAAATCTTTTAATAACATGAAAACACCTTCAATATATTTTCTATGAGATTGAGCAGATAATAGGGAAACAATTGGAGCTAATTCAGGACTTAATTTACCATTTGATTCATCAGTACTATTTAAATTTGAGAAAGATGGAGATGAAGGGGATGTAGAAGAAGAGAAATTTGATTGAAAATCAGGTTTTGGAGATGAGAAATCAGATGAAATTCTCTTTGATTGATCTTTATCCTTTGAATGTGATTTTGAGAATACTCTTAATTTTTGCATTATAATGATAATAATATATTATATTATATTATTTAGTAAAGGAATGACAATAGTGGGATAGTTAAAGATGTGATGAGTAATATAATGATATAAATAAATATACAAAAACAAAAGAAGAAAAAGAAAAACCACAAAAGAAAGAAAGTATAATCATCAACAAACAATGATCATAAATAATAATGTAATGGACGTTTTAATTTAATTTAGAGAAATTAGAGATTGCCCTGTTTTTATGTTAATTATGTTAATTTTTTATTAAAAGGTTACGTAATGAAGTTTTATATTGTATTACATAATCTTATATTACGTAATTATCTACTTATTAGTCTTTAGCATAGCAATATCTCTCTCACTTGGTAATGTAATAAATGGTGATACATCTCTTGGTATTGGTATTGAATTAGTCACTGATGCAAATGATGTAGCTGTAGATGGTGGAATTATATTAACTTTTGTATTATATGTGTTATCCTTTATTTCCATTTCTTTCTCTCTTTCTTTATCCTCCTCTTCACTACTAACATACATTTCATCATCACTTTCAATAACATCTCCTTTTCTTCTTCTAACATTCCATACAATTATAATTGCAATAATTATCATCATAATTGCTATAATTGGTACAGCTATTGCAACTGCTTTACCACTACTCTTAGAATTATCATATGAAATATTACTACTAATGCTTGTACTAGTACTAGTACTAGTACTAATAGGTATTGATGTAATTGTTGACATTTCCTGTGCTCTTTTTAATAATGTTGGAATAGCTTCATAATATATAGTACTGGTTTGTGTAATTGTACTGGTTATAGTAGTTGTTATATCATCATAAATTGCTTCAACACCTGTTGATTGTAATACAACATTATCAAGTACTAAATTTAATTTCATTTCTCTTTACCTAGTAAGTATCATATATACACATTTTACATATTCATATAATATAGCCAAACATGTCTTTATATATAGCATACAATCAATTGATTATTCTACTAATAGACACTGTTTCATGTCAGTGTGAGAAATTAAGGTGCATTTTTGACAGGTATTTTTTTCTTCTCCGTTGATAGTACTTATAGTGTGAGAAATTTATTTTTCACTACTAAGTAGAAAAAAATTTGGCTACCAATTATAAAACGATAATATTACATGGCTATACCAACTATTATACTCCCATTTCTTATATCATTTGAATAAGTTTATTAACAGTTTTACTATTCTCTAAATATTTATTTGGTTGAATAATACCTTTAATTGCTAAATTATCCAGTTTCTTAATTAAATCATTATTATTATCAAAATTAATTTCATCATAATTATTTAACCATTGACTTAAAACTCCTGCAACTATACCTGCACTTAATGATGTACCACTGAAAATATCAAATGGTATATTTTCATCAATATTATTTGATAATGTTAACATATTAACACCATCTGCAAATATATTAATACATTTACCATAATTGGAAAAATCAGCTATTTTATCTAATGTTGAATCAATTGATCCAACTGTAATTACATCATTTGAACTACTTGGTGAATAATTACATGAATCCAGTTGATAATTTCCTGCTGGTACAACTATAGTATAATTCAATTGTTGATTGAATGTATACATTAAATCATTTATTATTTGACTTTTCTCACTTATAAATGGTAATAATAATATCCCATTAGTTTCATTATCTTGAATATATTTTAATGATTTAATAAGATTACTTAAATATCCAACTCCATTATTATTAATTATCTTATAACTTATAATACTACAATCATCTTTACAAACTCCTAATAATTGTGATATTATAATTGATGCAATTGATGTACCATGACCATTAATATCTTCATTATTTAAATTATGTGTGAAATTATATTTAATTATTGTCTTATTAACAACTTTCTTTTGATAGAATCCTGGATGTGTTGTTGCTACACCTGTATCAAATAGATAAATATTATGATTGTTTTTCCTACTGGGTGATAATGAGAGATATTTGAAGTTCATTTCTTGCTTTTTCATAATTGCATGATTTTGTGTTAATCTAACTAAATGTCTTGGTGCAAAATGTTGAACTAATGGTGATTTATCCTTAGGTTTGGTGTTTATTAGTGATGATTGTTCAAGTATTGGTTGCATTATATAATTGCTGTCTTGAGTTAATTTAGTTTCTTTCTTCAATTGACAAATGTGTAATTGATTATCTTTACTAATTGATTTAACTTCAGTATCAAAATAAATTGATTTAAGGAAATTAGTATCAAACTTCCCAATAAGAAATTTATTATTTGAAATTTCCAAATATTCATAAGAACATAGTTTAAGAATTGTATCATATTTTTTCAAAAATTTTAAACCAATTGTATTTTCAGTTAATTGAATAATCAGTGTTTGAGCAGATACTAAATGTAGTATAATTAAAAGATATAGTATATTCATTATTATTAAGAGTCTATAGAGAAAGTAAAAAAAGAACGTAAAAGTTAAGGAAAGTAAAATAGAAAAAAACCATTAAGTATTATTTTGCCCCATTCATTAAAACTAAGATGAATCTTCATCAATTGAAGATTCTTGCATTATGTTATCTATCTGTTGATCATCAATAAGTACTTTCAGTGGCATATCAGATCGATGAAGTGACCAATACATATCTTGATCTATATCTTGAGTTATATCTTGCGATATATCATTAACAATATCTTGATTTATGTCTTGACTTATATCTTGCTCTATTTCATCATCATCCATTTCTTCATCTATATCCTGATCAATGTTCTGAGTTGAGTTCTGCTGTATAACTGTATTGTTTATGGTATTATCAACATTATTTGTAGATAACATTTCATAAACACTTAATGGAGGTTGTCTTAAAATATCATTTATAACTGCTGGTTTAGTAAGTTTAGTAGTATTTTCAACTTTTGGTTTAACTATTTTAACCTTATCAGATTTTAATTTTTCCTTCCTTGCTAAATATTTCAACCTTCTCTTTTCAACTTCATCTAATTCAAAAACTCTATATTTAGCAAGATAAATTCTTAAAACTTCAGCATAATTTTCAAAACCAAGTGAGAATAAAGCATATAAAATATCTTCACCATTAAGAGTTTTACGTTTTTCAATTGAACATTTTTCAGCTGCTTGACTTGTTATAAATGAAATAAATTCACTAACACATTCTTGCATACATTCCTTTGCTTCTTTTGAAATTTTAGCATTTTCAGGTAAACATAATCTCATAACTCTATCAACATTTGCAATTGGTAACCAACGATCTTGTTCACATAATTCAAATGTATCTGAATGGAAAAAAATATTTTTATCATTATCGTTTTTTGACATATAAATCTGTTTGTATGAATTTATCTATTTATGTATTAATTTATTGATTATAGTACATATAGATTTTATTAAGCAAAAAAGTAAGGAGAAAAATTAGTTTCAATTACAAACTAAATCTAATTAATTCAGGGTCAAAATCAAAGGATTCAAAAATACATTATTAAAAAATGTTGAAAAGTTATTGATACTATAGTAAAATCCATTGTTTTGTATAATGAAATACAATAATAAAAGACAATAGAAACACATTGGTAATCATAAATGAAAAATGGCTATGCGAATGGATTCGATGCAATGGGTTTTTTTTGATTTCTCGGTCTTATCGGGATTGTGGGGAAAGTTTTAAAAAAAAAGAGTTTGAGATAAAGATAAAAAAAAACTTACGTAATCAGTCACGTGAGTGTAATTACGTAAATTCACGTGACTGGCGACGATGCGTCGACCCTAACTAACCAAAACAAACGCGATAAGTCAATAATCAAAACAACTTTTTCCAAAAGGGACAAAACAAAAACAAAAACAGAAAACGTGCTACGTAAACCCTCCCCACACAATGAAAAGTAAACAAACGCGCTAGACGAGAAATTGAAAAAACCAACTAATTTAAAAAAAACACGCTAAACCGAAAACCTTAACGCAATTTTCCCTTGCTAAGCGCGTTTGGCGGTGAAATTTCAACTAATTTCCTTATCAAAACCGCGTTCACCGTTGAGAGAAGGAGTTGTTTTAATGTACCAATTCTACCAATATTTCCAACCTGAAAGGTCTATTATTATTATTCAGGTTGCTATTACTGTTATTTTTCTCATTGACATTGTATATTATTCATATTATTTAGCTATTCTATATTGTTAATTGTTATAATCATTTATTATAATAATATTATGTGATTATTTCACTTTTTGTACTATATTCATAATTAATTATTTAATCCTTCCTATATTATGGTCTGCTATTCCTTGATTTTATTATTTATTAATTATAACTGTATCCAAATTTCCCCTGCTTTCTTTTACTTATACTTATATTTATACTTATATTTATACTTATAGGGCATCTCCTACTCATTACTCAAGTTCATTTGTTTCTACATTTTCAACACCCCACAGGTTTTATATCATCCCCTTTGGTCCAATTCCTTTCATAGATAATTATAAGTATTACTATATAATTATTATACACATTCAATTGCTATTATCTTCAATCAGCACAACAAAAACTCATTTTGATACCCTCATATATTCACTTATATAACTTATACCCTAATAATAATAATAATATTACTAATATTTATAATAACACTCAACAATGCAATCAACAATGTCAGTTTCAAATCAAACTTCAATCCCTATTCCATCAAGAAAATCTTATGGTCCTCCAAGAAGACCAATTACTAAACCTTATTCAACTAAATTAGAATCAATTGAAAACTTCAAAAATAAATTAATAACTGCAGAATATTTACCTTCAATTAATCAACATTTTAAATATCTTGAATCATCATCTTCAATTAATCCTTCAATGATTGATTTACAACCTGAAGTTAAATGGTATATGAGACCTTATTTAGTAAATTTTATAATTCAAATGCATTCTTCACTTAGATTAAAACCTCAAACTTTATTCCTTTGTTGGAATATAATTGATAGATATTGTGCAAAGAGAATTGCATTTAAACAACATTATCAATTAATTGGTTGTACATCATTATGGATTGCTTCAAAATATGAAGATAAAAAATCAAGAGTTCCAAATATTAAAGAATTAAATACAATGTGTTCAAATGTTTATGATGATTCAATGTTTAAAGAAATGGAAATTCATATTTTAAGTACACTTAATTGGTCAATTGGTCATACAAGTTTAGAAGATATTTTACAGCTGGCTGTAAAATTTAGTGATCCAGATGGTAAAGAATTATTAAATAAACCTTTACATTTATATAAGGGTAATACACCAACTGTTTCAGCAATTTTAGCAGTTTCAAGATATTTATGTGAATTATCATTATATAAAAGAAATTTCTTAAATTATTCAACTTCATTAATTGGTATATCATCATTTTTAATGGCTTGTTCAATATTAAATATGAATGTTGGTACTAATTTCTTAAATAATATTTATCAAAAATTTGAATCTCATATTAATAATAATGATATTAATAATAAAGATAATGAAATACAATTTGGTCCTTTTATTTCAGATTTTAATGGTATTGATACAATTAATGAAATACGTAAAATTACAATTGAATTATTTAAATCATTATTAAATCCTTCAGAAGTTTTAATTGAAAAATATACTCCATTAGGTGTAATTGCAGTTGTTAAAAAATTTATTGAAGAAAATGAATTATATCAAATTGATTTATCAATTATTGAAACTACAACTAGTTCAACAACTTCTAATAATGAATCAAATCAAATTGAATCAATTATTCAATTACATAATCCTTATTGTTTCGAATTATCAAATCTTTTATTAGCATTTGATGAATCATGTTCCTTTAATGTTTCAAATTTAAACAATTTAAGAGATTATTCATTGATTTCTTCATCAGATTCAATTTTTACAACACCTTGTGATTCACCTTCAAATTTTTCTTCATTCTCTTCAATTTCTTCAAATACTTCTTATTCGAATAATGATTTTTCAATATTAAATGATTATAAAGAAAAATTAATATGACATAGAACTTACAACATAAAACTTATAAAACACATAAAACATAGAACATAGACTTTTACATTACATTACATTATGACATACATACTTTTCTAATCTTTATAAACTATCTTTTTTTTTCGTTATAAATTATTATAATAATATATAAAAAAAAACTCTAATTAATGTTAATATTTTGAAAAAAGAAATTCTTATACTATTACCACTAATAGTAAACATATCTCAACTATTCTTCAAATAATATCTCTGCATCATCATTATCAATATCATCCAACACTGGTTTACTAGGATACTTGTGTTTATCATTCTTATAAATTTTAGCAACTGATGATTTTCTTGAAATTATTGGTGATACGGATGGTGAATAATCTGGTGATGTTGGGAAATTCCAATCTTTATCATTGAAAATTATAATATCTCTTGTAATTATTTTATATGAAATAATTGTTATAATTAATAAAATTGTTAAAATTGTTAAATTTCTATAAATCCAAATTGATCTTTTCAAATCTTTTAATTCTTTATTAATTTCATTATTAATATTATCAAAATTTTGTTGTTGAAATTCAAATAATTTGGCAAAACTATTATAAACATCAGTATTTAATTTATCAAATGTATTCATTTGAATTTGAATCGTTGAATTAAGTTGATTAAGAATATTTTGAAATTTAATATTTTGATTATTCTCTAAATTTATAAATGATTCACTTAATAATTTAGATTGTTCCTCAATATATAATAATGATAATGTTGCATTAGATTCTAATAAATTTAATCTTTTAACAATATTCTTATAAATGGAATCTTGTGGTTTGATTGATGGTAATATAGTTGTTGTTAAATCATTGGTGTTAGTATTGTTTTCAAAACATTGTCCATATTCAATATTACGTTTCTCATAATCTTTCAAAAATTCATCAAGTTTAAGATATTTTGGTGTTGAACAATTAGTTTTCATTGTATCGTTTATTTCAATACATGATATCCATGTACTATTAAATAAATCAACATCAAATATTGGTGTTTTCATCAATGAACTGAAATCATCATTATCATTATCATTGTTGCTTCCCATTTCAGTTTGATTAATTTCAAAATTAATTAATGGACCTCTTTCAATTATACCACCTTCAATTTTTTCTTCTTCTTCATTAACAGATTCCTCTTCTTTCAATTGTTCAATCATTGTCTTACCATGAACTTGAATTGATGATATTGGACAATAAAATTCATTACCATATTGTGATAAAAATTCAATTCTTAGAAACTTTGTCCAAATAATTGGATTATTAATTTTAAAATTTTGTAATTTCCTAACATTTTCAGATGTAAATTCACCTAAAATTATCCATTGATTAACTGGGAATCTATCACTTGCACTAATTCTTATCTCTTTAAACATACTTGAATAAAATTCATAATTTGCAATTAATACTTCATCAACTAATATATCTTCACATAATTCAATTATAATAAATTTATTAATTGCTGAACATTCATTTAATAAATATGAATCTTTATTATCCAAGAGAACAGCATTTGCACCTTTAGCTTCCTTATTTGTTTTGACTATAGTTGCAGCGCAATCAAATGATGCAAAATTAAATCTATCCTTATATAATTTCCCATCATCATCAACATCTTTCTCAATAATCCCGTTCCCTGATCCTGTTTTACCAGTATCATCATCATTATTATCATTATTATCATTATCATTTTCACCTGTAAACATTGATAATTCAATCATCATTTCACCAATATGTTCCTCATCATTATCATCACCACCATCATTATCATTATTTGATCTTGTTTTCATTCGATTTTGTCGTATTGGAGAATTTAATATTTTACCACCACCATTAGTTTGATGTACAATATTATTATCATCACTTAATTTATCTTTCTTCCAATCATTAAAACTTTGAAATGATGGTGTATCTGATACATCTGCAGATACTATCCATGTAAACAATAGTAAAATTATAATTGGTATTTGCATATATATCCTTGTCAGTCCCTAGTAAATGAAAGTGTGGTTCCAGAGTTATAGTCCACTGATAACGAAAAATGGAAATTTGGGAGAGTGCATGAATTTTCAATATTTTCCAAATTTCAATTATTTTCACTTACTTTAACAACTTCTTCACTTTTCTCTTTTAAACCAAACGAAACGATATACACAGAAAAATGGATGATAGAAAAGATTTGAGGTTTTGTACAGTATGTGCATCTAATAATAATCGTTCGATGGAAGCACATAAAGTATTAAGAGATGCAGGATATACAGTTAGATCATATGGTACAGGATCAGCAGTTAGATTACCTGGGCCATCAATTAATAAACCTAATGTTTTTCCCTTTGGTACACCATATACTGAAATAATGAAAGTTTTAGAAAGTCAAGGTATTAAAGTTCATAAAAATAATGGAGTTTTAGAGATGACAGTACGTAATATGAATATTAAGAAAGCACCTGAACGTTGGCCATATTTTAATCAACCACCACAAAAATTACCAGAGGAGGAACATCCAGGATTCCAAAATGAATTAGATTTTGAAATTGTAATAACTTGTGAAGAGAGATGTTTTGATAATGTTGTTGAAGATTTTTTAGCTAGAAATTATTTTGATCCAATGGAAATTAATAATAAAGTTCATGTTTTCAATGTTGAAATTCGTGATGATCATGAAAGTGCACAATTAGGTGGTAAGGCAATTTTAGAATTAGCAAATAATTTAAGTAAATTATATAAGGAAAGTATTGAAAATGTTGAAAAATATCAAATTTGGGAAGATCAAATAGAGGATGTTATAACGGATTGGCAAGAAAAGTATAAAAATTTCCCAATATTGTATAGTTTATGTTATCATTAGAATATTATATTATGTTATATGTTAAATAAATCTACTATTTATTAATTATACAACGACCATTAACCCAAACTTTTTCAATATTTCTATCATCACCATTAAATAACCATTTATCAATTAAATCTTTAAATTTATCAATACCATTATTTAATGACCAATTAGGATTTTGAAATTCAAAAGTATCAATATTTGAATTTTTAGATTGAAGATTAATTAATAAACAATCAAATTTCATACCTTTCTTGAAACAACCAACATTATTATCGATATTTAAAACTTTTGCACCACCCATTGTTGCAAGATAAAGTACATCAGCTGAAGATAATTTTTCATCATCATTTGAAGATTTCATAACTAAATGTCTTGAAACTAATAAAGCATGTTTAGCAACTTCCAAGATTGAAGGTGTGAAACCACCAGAACAATCAGTGCCTAAACTAACATTAATATTATTATTTAATAACCATCTAATTTTAGCTTCACCGGAAGTAATTGAAGAATTTGAAGTTGGACAATGACTTACACCTGAATTTGTTAATTTTAAAATTTCCATTTCTTCATTACTTAAATGAATACAATGAGCTAAAGTTGTCTTTGAACTAAGTAAATTATTTTGATGATAAATATCAGTATAATTTTTATATTGAGGAAACATATTTGTAATCCATTCAATTTCTTTATGATTTTCACTAAGATGAGTTTGACAATGATAATCACCCTTTTTACGTAATTCACCTAACCATTTTAATAAATCATCAGTACAAGAACCTGCAAATCTTGGAGTTAAAACAGGATTAATTAAATCACCACTTGGATTCATCTTTTTAATATGATTAATAACATTTAAAGTTGATTCTTTACATTCATCAAAAGTTTCAATATAATGATCAGGAGAATTTTGATTCATACAAACTTTACCAATAAAAGCTCTTTGACCTAATTTAAGGCAAAGATCAGCTAATAAATTAGTTGCATCTGTATGAATTGTTGCATAATAAGAAGCAGTTGTTGTACCATTAAGTAAAGTTCTATTAATTACTTTAGTATAAATATTTTCAGCAATTTCTAAATCTTTAAATGAAGATTCCAAGGGGAAAGTATAAGTTTCAAGCCAATCAAGTAAAGTGGAATTACCAAAAATACCATTATTTGGGAATTGAGGTGCATGAATATGAGTATCAATGAAACCTGGGAAGAAGAAACTATTAACATTATCAACAATTGAAATTATATCAATATCATTAGGTGAAAGGTTTATTGAAGAATAATTTATTACTAAAGTTTTCAAATTTTCAGAATCAATTGGAGGCTCAACTGATATGATAAAATCTATTATACCGTTATTATCAACACCTATAAGAGTATTTGGTAAAACATCTAAATTACCCAGATTTGGAGTATGAGCGAAAGTACCATAATAAGCAGTATAACGTTGTTCAGAGTGACAAATAGTGGTGAATTGAGTCATTGTTGTTCAAAGAAAATGAAATAAATTAAAAGAAATCAAGTATTAAAAAATACTAAAAACAGGGAAATGTGTCTGAATTTATTGAATTTATTCTATCAGTACTTCGACACACTGTCAAAAGAAGAGAATCTTATAATCTTATCTTCCGCGGGGAGAATTTCTTTATCTTATCTTTTATCATTGTGGGTATTTTTATTGGGTATTTTTTATTTTCCCATTGATTTCGAGGGGGAAGAGATGGGTATTTTCCCACTGTAATTTAAATACAGTGCGACAATTACCGTTTATTTCCGCATCCTAAGTATATTACCGGTCTCACCGGGTTAAGCGTCGCGTCTGTGTTTACGTAATAAATTTAGACTTTTAGACGCGACTATTCTACTTTTTTTTGATATTTTTATCAACCAATCAAATTTCTAATTATAATAATCCTTACGTAATCTCATATGATTTTTAAATTTTAATACTAACATGCAATTACTTAATATTATTTTCATTATTTTTAAATAAAGGAAGTTTAATAGGAAGTTAAGATCTATTTCATTTCATTTCATTTATTAAACACACAATGGCTGTAAGTACACATATAGGTTTTTCAATATCATTATAACTTTATATACTAACATATTCCCTTTTCTAATTTCCAATAGTACGTTTCTGGTCCTGTCCTTAAGAATGCTGCTACCTTTGGTGGTTATCATGTTAAAAGTATCATCTCTTATATTCCTGTCTTAGCAGTTTGGGGTGTTGCAGGTGGTGCAGCTCTTGCTACTTTTACTGAAAATTGGCCTTTATTCCAAAAAACTTTCTATGAAAAAATCCCAGTTATTGGTAATCATTGGATTAAAGAAGTTGATCCTGAAGCTGCTCAATCTTAAATCAATTTATATTCTTCTATATTTCAATATTCTATATTTTTCAAATGTTTATTTATTAATAATAATACAATCTAAATTATAAAAAAAAAGACTACTAACTAAACTATTCATTATTCAATATCTTTATCGCTTGTTGTTTCACTTATAATTGTCCTTGATTTACTTTCAATACTATTATTACTGAAAACATCAAAATCTTTATCTTCATTACATCCAACAACCCCCCATTCAACTCCTGTAACATTCTCTAATCTATCTAATATATCATCAATTGTTGTAAATAATCCAAATTGTTTATATTCTCCATCATATGAATGTAACATACCTAAAACTCCTAATCCCATCTCATTATCAACATTATCATTCTCATTTTCATTATCATTATCATCAATATCATTATCATAATCTTTGTTATCATGATTACCTTCTCCTCTATTTCTTCTATTCTTCTTCTTACCTTTTCTTTTTTTAGACTTTCTAACTCTAATCTTTGGTATGAAACTTTCAATATATGATGTTAAACTCGATTTATATGCCTTTGTATTCTCATCATCTTCCTCGTCATCTTCATCATCATCATCATAATCTTCCTCTTCTTCACTACTATCATAATAATTTCCAAATCCATCACCATTATTATTACCACTTTCTTCATCAGAAAATATTTCATTGTATCTTCTACGTATTTTATTAACATCACTTACTTTACTCAATATCCATGCACCTGAATCTCCTCCATTAGCAAAACCTTCCATTTTACCATCTCCATTGGATATAATAAATTCAGAACTGCGTAATGATCCATCAGACCAATAAATCATCTTCATACCATTGATTTTACCCCTAGTATATCCAGTTGTACTGCCCACTTTGAAAACTTCTAAATTAGAATTATTTAAAATCCCATTCTTACGTGGTTGTAAACTCACTGTACATTTAATATTCAAATTGGATAATATTAATGATGGATCATATTGTGATAATTGTAAATCCTCTCCAAGATAATTAATATATTTTTTACCCTTCACTTCATCACTTATCTTAATAATTGCCATATCACTTAATCTATTCATATTAATCATTCTCTCTCCCCATATAATACTACCGAAATTGTTTTTTGGTAAATTCTTATAAACTATCTTCTTGTCATTTATACGTATCTTTCGTACAGGAAACTCTTCATCAATCATTGCAACTGCATCATGATATACTTTATATTCCGGTGTCTTGGTTGAATGATTCTTCATCTCATGAACTAATGCTCTCTTATAGAGATTGATTAAAACACTTGATGGAATCGATATATTTGGATGTGAATTCTTATTCTTCTTCTCTGATTTGATACCTTCATTATCATCATCTTTAGCATCTTCATCGGCATCATCTTTATCTTCCTCCTTATCATCACCCTCTCTATCATTGTTTAAAACAACATGTGCACATGTTAATCCGAAAACATTACCTCTATATTTCAAAATCTTAGGATTCATACAATTATTTGATACTTTCGGATATAAATAACCACCTAATGTACCACTTGAAATATTTGCATGATCTGATGATAATGACATTGAAATTGGAATATATTCTTGATCTTCCTTAATAGTTCTAAATGGCAACTTAAATTTTATTTGTTCCTTATTCATACTACCACATAAAATTTTATTTTTTTGTAACATAAAATGAAATTCATTCATCTTTGTTCCGAAAGATTTAATTACATCTTGATGTTCTTTAGTTAATTTAGGAAATCCAAATATAAATGTGATAACACTTAGTGATGATGTAAAAAATCCCCTACAAACAGGTGCAATAAATGAACCTTCTTGATCTTCGAAAATACTATTCTCCTCCTTAGATAATATTTTATTAAGTATATTATTAACTTTATCAAAACTTGCTAATTTACTTATATTGAAATCTATTGGGAATACCTTTGGTGACATAAATGTAATAAAATTAGTTAATGAGTGTGATTCATTTGGTACAACTTTTATCAATTTCAAAAGATCATAGAGATGTTTCAATATCAAAGACTTTGATTTATTATAAACATCACCAACTAATAAATTATCAATTAAGTTAAGACACATTTTGATTATTCTTCTTAAACCTATAGAATTTATCGTATTAAATTGATCCCTCTCTAGTATATCAATATGTTTATAACTTTTAATTGCCTTATATATTGAATTCATACATTCAGTAATCATTATTGATGCTTTAGTTAAATTAAGCACAGATTGTGAAATTTGTATCATAATGTTAGTCATTGAATAACTTAATTTTCTAAGTTGACTTTTAATAAATTCATTCATTTGATTTAATGTATCAACAGTTTTCAAAGTTTTAACTGATGATAAATCGATAGATGATACTTTATTTTGGGTATTTTGAGAAGCATTAGCAAATTTGAATCTATTCAATATAGGAGATGATGATAATCCCTTTGATGAGCTTTCCTCAAGTTCTTGATTTTCGTTTTCCATCTTTTCATCTGATACTTCCTCTTCTTCAAAATTATTATTATTATGTGACAATTCAATGGGATTATTTTCAGATTTGATAACCTCATCATGATTTATATCTTCAAATTCATTAGTATCTTCCATATTATGATCCTCATGTTCTCTCTCATCTTCTTGAACATCCTCATTCAATATCTGTAATGGACGTCCAATACTTGTAAATTTTTTACCTGATGATCTACTAAATGAAGAATTATTATTAGAACTTGCTTGTGATGATCCAGCAGTAGATAATGTACGTTTAGAACTAAATAAGGAGTTGGAGTTGGAATAATAGGAGTATTGGAAACTTTTGTTATCATTAGATGATTCTAAGTTTTCATTGATATTTTTATCAGTGTTAGTTGATTTACCATCAGAACTTGATCGTTCCTTAGAGGAACCTTGCACTGATGAGGAAGATACTTCATTAGTCTTCTTTTTCTTATTGAATATCTTCTTTATATCCATCTTCTACTTACTTGTCTGCTAAAAAAGAGCAAAAGATAAAGAAGTAATGTTAAAAAAGGATGAAATTTAATATTTAAAACTCCTTATCATAATCTTCCTATTGTCATTCAGTCACTTTGCTAAGGCATTAGCATTTTTCATATTTTCTCATTTTCATGATTTTTCATTTAGATTTCCTTAACTAAACTCTTCTTTGATCTTCTCTAAATCTACATAAAGGTATTAGATCATCAGATATGACTAGAATATCACAACTAGGTCCTCGTACATTTGTAAGAAATGCAGGGTTTTTCGGTAACTTAGGACAGAGTATGGCCAAAATTGTGCCCAAACCTCATAAATATTTTAAAATTTCCAAACCATTTGGATTTGCTAAACCACCTGTGAGATTACAAGATAAGGATTCATCACCAATTTTCACATTACAAAATTTAAACTTCCCTAAAAGACTATGGGATTTCTATTTTGATGGTGTTACAAGAAGAACTAGAGTTGAAGCAATTCAAAAAGATCTAGCTTATGGTGGTATGTATGATTTCCATGTTTATACAAAGACAAAGGGTAGATTGTTTGAATCACCTATTTCCTTTTTCCGTAGGGATAAATCATTATACTTCCCAAATTTTAGAGTCAAATCATTAACAGGTAAAAGAATGGATTTAATGGATGTTTTAGATCAAAAAAAATTAAGTATATTACGTGTTTATTCAACTGATGCAGGTTTTGAAATGACCAATGATTATTTTAAAATTAAAAATAGTGATGATAGTTATATGTCAGAGAATGGTATTCAAGTATTCAATCAAGAATTCCCAAATACTCAAATTGTAGAAATTGTGTTAAGTGAAAATGCCTCAAAACATTTCATTCATACATTTGTTACACCTGGTAAACTTTTACAACAAAGACCAAAGGAACAACATGATAGATATTTAATTGCTAGAAGAGATAGTGTTTTATCAAGAGATGATCGTGAAAAACTTTTAATGACTAATGCATATTCTGGTTATGTCTATCTAGTTGATGATTCTTATAAAATTAGATGGGCGGGTTCTGGATGGCCAACTGAACAAGAAGTTGATGGTCTTTGGAAAGCTGTTAAAGGTATTCATAAGGAAAATTCAATGAGGTTGACTAAGAAATAGAAAAGAATGGAATTGATAAACTAGAATACCTTTTTTATCAAAATTGTAATATAAACATTAAAAGATCATGATACTTACTTCTGTTATAATCTTGTATATATCCATATAGAAAACTTATTAAAGATATATTATATTCATTAACAGTTCAATGGACCTATATCAGAGTCAGAGATCCATATTGTTCAGTGTCCTTGATTACGTAACTTTTTAGATGAATTGATATCATTTTGCTAACGATTATTTATATGACACTGTCTATGCCCATGGGCATTAAAACACTATCTATTTCTCTTGAAACACCCTTATCACAGCATATACAACACATACAGCAGTACTTAAACCTATCATCAACATGAAAATTGTTAACTAAGCTTGGAAATAATTTATGGGGAATCTCAAAAATTACTCTTTTAGGCAATAAAACATTTTGCCCCTTCATTAGTGACCCTTAATTCATAATATTTCGGACTGCCTCTTTGTCGATTCACTGTTATTCATTTGTGTTATATAACTTTTCACATTTTAAGAGACACAGCTATCTGTACGCTGTAGTATAGACGTGTTATATATCTTTGCTTGAAATATCTTGTGAGTGAAGTTTTTGTTATCATTATTGAAAACTACTGTTATTGCAAAGCTATTAATTATCTTTCTTTCTTCAAATAAAGAATAATATTATAAACTGTTCAAAGACAAAGTCAAAAAGCTTTATTTTGGTTTTAATTACCACGTTTTAAGATGGTTAGAATACATCCTAATTCGTCGTTGTCGGACAGCCCAAAGTCTAAGCTTGAGGATGATACCCAAACTCCAACAATGGATTCAACAATTCGAGACGGAAGAATATCTTTACAAATATTACAAACCTGTGATGCAAGAGCAGACCCAATGTCATGGACGCAAGACTCAACGGCAAATGAGAAAAGTGCTGAAGAAACAGAGCAAGAAGAAACTACACAAAAGGAAATGCAAATCCAAGAAAATAAATCAGAAATCAAAAGTGAAAAAACACAAGAGTCTTCGATATATCTTCAAAAGAATCAAAGTCAAATTTCATATGAAACGTATAAAAGTGGAGAAAGTTTAACAAATACTAATAATTTATCACCTCAATCAAAACATAGAGGAAGTATTGCAAGTTATCTTAGTGGTAGCAGATCAAACAATAACTCCCCTAGAAGGTCTTTGAATCAAGGTAGCTATAATAATAATAATGCAAGTCAATATTCATCCATGGGGATGGTTAAAACTGATATAGAAGAAGGTGGTCGTAGCGGAAGTAGTGACAATGATCTCTCATCTGGTCAATCTCCACGTGAAAAAAGATATAGTGCTCCCAGACTTAGTATCATTTCAGAAAATAAAAGTGTAACTGCTTGGTTACAAACTGCTATGCTTTTTGATAACAGTTCTACACTTTCAGCATTTGTCGAAGATCCGAACTTACCACCTGAAAATTATGAAGCTGATATAATGGAGAATGGAACAACAAATATTAGGGATAATACTTTTGATCTTGAAGCTCAAACAATGCAGAAGATTATGCAATCATCATCTGAAGAAAGTGGTGGGCATGCATCATCTGAAGAAAGTGGTGGGCATGCATCACATAAAAATAGTCCTAAACACAGTAAAAGCAATAGAGGATCTATTTCAACACATAAAAGCAATGCATCAAAAAATAAAAACAATCAGTTCCCTGTATATCCTGCTAATAAAAAAGTAGATATGACATTTGCAGATACTACAATTGATAGAAAGAAAAGAGAGCTTGGATTACACGAAAATCTGATTATGGACAAGAGTAAAACACTCGAAGATAATATTGAAATTGCATATAATATAAACTCATGTATAAGTTCAGGTGTTTACAATGAATATACGGAATCATCAGACGAATCAGAAGTCCCTTATGAATTGACCTTTAAAAAGCCAACACAGTCATCTAAGAGAGATTTCTCAAAGAATTCAAAACTAAGATTCCCAAGTAAAAGTGGCGGATATTGGGTACCAAGGTTAAAACCTTTAGCAGAATTCTTAGATTATAAATTTGAAGGTAAGAAATATGAATTTACTGATGAAGAGATGGAATTTATTAGAAAGATTGATTTCCTTCTATCATGTAATTTTTGTTATAGAGGCTTTAACATTTTGATGATGATGTCAATGATTTTAGATTTGAGTGCAATTATTATTGTCACAACACTCTTTGCACTTGAAAAGTTACCAATAGTAATTGAATTAATTCATATTTTGTTTTTTGATTTGGTTGCATTATTTATTTTATTCACACTGAATTCATGTGCATCAAGAGAGGTTAGAATTAATGGTGAATATGCCGTAATTTCTTATGTGAGAATATATTGGCATCTACTGAAAAGAAGCATAAGTTCTAAATATAGGGAAAAATATCTATTTATTGATGATTGGTTTGGAGATGATAAATCCAAATTTATAAAGAAGAATTTAAAGGCACTGAGTGAACTTAATCTTGAACTTGAAAATAATAGTGAATTTGATCTCGATAATCAATCAAATTATATTTAAAGTGTCAAATGTAAATTTGATCTTTTTTATTTCAAGTGTATAGTCGTTTATAAAAAATAAAGTGAAGTTTTTAAACCAAAATAACCTTAGTTTCCAATCCATAAAAAAATCTTGAAATTACATACATAACAAGATATAAACATTATATAAGAGTAAAGATCTCATTAAAAAAAAGCAAATTCATTTAATTACTTTATCAGTTATACCACTAATGACAGAGCCACTCATAACATTAATACTGTTCTTAGATTCGCCCAGTTTAGAAGTGCCCTTTTCTTTATATGTTGAAACAGCAGGTATATCAGCTTTAATTCTAGTAACTTGAGTTCCATAAGCTTTAATTTCAAGTCTAATTAAAGTATGTAGAGGTATACTCATCCAAGGACTTTCTTCTTGATGAACATTCATAAAATAAGCATAGATACATCTGAGAACTGCTTGATGTGTGATAACCAATACATTCTCTTGATTTTCTAGAGCCATAATAATTGGTTCTAATCTTGTAATAACATCTCTATAAGATTCACCACCTGGATATCTATACTCAAACTTATTATCATCTCTTGCCTTAAAATCTTCAGGAAATTTAACAGCTATTTCTTCATAAGTTAAACCATCACAAGAACCTGCATCTAATTCATCCAATGCTTTCCATTGTTTTTGAGGGTATGGTAAAAATTGAGCAGTTTGTTGAGTTCTCTTTAATGTTGAAGTCCAAACTTCTAATTTATCATGATTTGGTATATATTTATTAACTAAATCAACTAATTTAACTGAATATTTTTCACCTCTTGGACTTAATTTTGCATCACCACCAATTTTACCTTCTAGATTATATTGAGATTCACCATGTCTTGACAGCCAAATATATCTATTTTTCACATGTAAATTCATAATATAATAAACTATACGTGATTTTAAATATGAATCAATATGATTTAAAACAATTTGAGATGAGAAATTGATTAATTTAATAAATGATAAATCTGCTTCTTCAGTTGTTGATAGTGATTGGTATGCATTATTATAGAAATGAATTTTATTTGAAACTGAATTAAAAGTATCTTCCATTGATTTAGAAGTTGAGTATTCTGGAGATGTTGATTCGATATCAGTAATATTTGAGTTAATAATTGTTTCATCATCACAATAAGATTCAAGGAATACAGTATCAATATTTTGTTCTTTTAAACTTTTCTCAATTGCGTTACGTTCATCTCTTGTACCGTTAATACCATCATAAATTGCAACACCACAAACATCTATATTATCAAACCATTTAAGTATTTGATTAAGAGTTTGTTTCCTATTTTCGACTAATAAATCATCATTAATATTTGATACATCTGAAGTGAAAAGTTCATTTGAAGTAGTATTTGATTTATCTAAAATTTTCAGTAAATTAGCTGCACAATTGAAAGATTCGGTCGGTATTGAAAGCCAAGAAAGATAACGTACAATTTTTTGTGATATAAATGATTTACCCCTAGCTGGCAATCCCACTATAACAACACATAATTTAACTGGAGTTGAATCTGCTATTGTAACGTGTCCCATTGTAATTGTATATTTGTGAATGTGAAATTTGATTGATTATTATGTCAATGTATAAAGGTATATGTAGATATATGTGGTAATATTAATATTAATATTATTGTATGATTTGTATTTTAGAATTACCTGTAAGCAAAGCTACTAATAAGTTATGTATTAGAATCACTTTACAGGATGAATCAGTTAGGATAAACTTGTTAGAAAGCACCAAATATAAAAGTATCACCACAATATTGATGAACCCAGAACCCTCTCTATATAATTCAAGTCACTTAACAGTGTGGGGGGGAGAATCGTGTGGATTAAAGGGCAATTTTTTAAATTTTATTTTTTATAGTGTGGGATATTTGTGTGGTGCACGGGAGAGGGCGATTTTCAGTGGTTTACTATGGGTTACATGAATTTGAAGGCTCTGGAAGATGTTAAAAGAGTTATTTAAAGGTATATACACAGACAACTAGACATGAGTGACGATGGCTGGGATCCGGAATCTGTTCTTGCAGATTTGGGAATTACAGGAACTAAGAATGGAAGTTTCAATATGAACAGAGATACAGATACTAAAGGATTAATAGATAAATATTTGACACCAAGTGATCAATTACCTTGGAGTTTACTTGATCAATTCAGTGGTAAACCTAATGTTTCAGATGAAAAAGAATCAGAATTGAATGCTTCATTATTGAAATTACCTAATTTATTGAATAGAACTACAATAAGGTTTAAAAGATCAGGAATCAATGGTGATATTGTATCATCGTCAGAAGATTTTGCAGTTGAATTGGCTGGAAACAGTAGTTCACAATCTTCTTTGTCGTTCAATAGAAAATTTACAGGTGATTCAAAGTTAAATGTTAAGGGATCAACTGCAAATTTACCATTTTTACCTGGTGGATTGGATTCAAATGATAGTACCAATACTCCACAGAGTAATGCAGTGAAATTTTTACATAAGGATAAATACGGTCTTTATGATATTCCACAAGGTTTTACAAGGGGGTCGAGAGCTTTTGGTGGTGCAGATGATGATAATGATGATGATAGTAATGAAGCAGATTTACAAATTCTTAAAAATACACAATCAGATGAAATGAATATATTAGCAGAGGAATTAGATGATAATAGTAATGATGATATAATGAATACTGAATCAGAAAACAATGAAGACTCTGCTAGTAGTGTTGATGATAATGATGATGAAATGGATACGGAAATTGCTAAGCTTATTCCAAAAGATACAATTATTAGACCTTCAACTGTTTCTGGTACATTGTTAAACCAACAGAAAAGAAAAACTAACTGGGCACATGTCGTTGATCTTAACCATAAAATTGAAAATTTTGATGAAATCATTCCTAATCCTGCTAGAACTTGGCCATTCGAATTGGATATTTTCCAACAAGAAGCAGTTTATCATTTAGAACAAGGTGATTCCGTATTCGTTGCTGCACATACATCAGCTGGTAAAACCGTTGTTGCTGAATATGCAATTGCTATGGCTCATAAGAATATGACTAAGGCGATTTATACATCCCCTATCAAGGCTTTAAGTAACCAAAAATTTAGAGATTTTAAACATACTTTCAAAGAAATTGATGTTGGTGTTATTACTGGTGATGTTCAAATTAATCCAGATGCAAATTGTTTAATTATGACCACAGAAATTTTACGTTCGATGTTATATAGAGGTTCTGATGTTATTAGAGATGTTGAATTCGTCATTTTTGATGAGGTTCATTATGTTAATGATGTTGATAGAGGTGTCGTTTGGGAAGAAGTTATTATCATGTTACCTGAACATGTTAAAATTATTTTACTTTCTGCAACTGTTCCAAATACTTTAGAGTTTGCATCATGGGTTGGTAGAACAAAGCAAAAGGATATTTATGTTATTTCAACCCCTAAGAGACCTGTTCCATTAGAGATATTTTTATTCGCAAAGGATACTCCTTATAAAGTTATAGATTCTAATAGAAATTTCCTTGAAACTGGATATAATCAACACGCTGATAAGTATTTGAAATCAAAGGCTGAGAATAAAGAATCAAATAATAGCAGTGGTCGTGGTGGACGTGGTGGCCGTGGGGGTCGAGGTGCTCTGTCACAAAGAGGTGGACGTGGTGGTAGTAATAATAATAACGGTAATCGTTTCATGAAAAGAGATGCACCAACTAGTAAATCATGGATTACTTTAGTAGATTATCTCAAAAAGAATGATTTATTACCAGCTGTTATTTTTGTTTTCTCCAAGAAAAGATGTGAAGAATATGCAGAAACTTTAAGTGGGTTCAATTTCTCAACTGCTAGAGAAGCATCTGAAATTCATATGTTTATAGATAAAGCAGTTTCAAGATTAAAGAAGGAAGATAGGGAATTACCACAAATTTTAAGAATGAGAGAAATGTTGAAAAGAGGTATTGCCGTTCATCATGGTGGTTTATTACCTATTATTAAAGAAGTTGTTGAAATTTTATTCTCTAAATCATTAGTTAAAGTTTTATTTGCAACTGAAACTTTTGCAATGGGTCTTAATTTACCAACTAGAACTGTTGTTTTCAGTTCCATTAGAAAACATGACGGTAATGGTTTCAGAGATTTATTACCTGGTGAATTTACACAAATGTCAGGTAGAGCTGGTCGTAGAGGTTTAGATAAGATTGGTACAGTTATGATCATGACGTATCAACAACCTGCAGATAAAAATAGTTTAAAACAAGTTGCGTTGGGGGTTCCTACAAAATTATCATCACAATTTAGATTAACATACACAATGATTTTGAATTTATTAAGAATTGAAGCTTTAAGAGTTGAAGATATGATTAAAAGATCATTTGGTGAAAATTCAGCCCAATCAATGTTACCAGAACAACAATTAGAAATTCTCAGACTTGAGAAAGAATTGAGCACTCATAAAGAACTAGAATTACCTGTTGAAACCAAACAAACTTTTGAAAATATTTATTCCCTATTGAAGGATACACGTTTATTGATGAAAAATTTATTCCCATCTATTATCAGTGGTAAAAAGGCAAAGAAAGTATTAACGCCAGGTAGACTTATTGTTTTCCATGATGAATCTGGAGTTCCAACTGTTGGTATAATAGCTACTAATACAGTTTATAAAGGATGTATTGAATGTTTGGTTGCCTCAGTAGTTGGAGAAAGTGATGCCGGTAAAATTAAAAGATTAATTGATGCTGGATTATTCTTTAATCCAATTTTAGGATCAATGTTCTTAGCTGAATGGTATCCAAAATGGAAGATAAACCCAAATCGTAAAATTCAACCTGTCAGAGTTCCAGTTGAAAATATTGAATTTTTTGCTCATGAATATATTGAAATTAATAAAGCATTAATGAATAATGGCTCAAAGGCCGTTAAGATTTTTTTTGAATCATTCCAAGTTTTATTAAACAAAAGAAACCATTGGCAAGAAAAGGACATGAATACATTCATGAATGAAACTAATATTAGTGATTGTTGTTCTTATTTGGCTAATCTACAACAATTGGGTAGATTACTTGGAGATAATGAAATTTTCAAACAATTTCATGAGGATGATAATTATTTGAGATTTTCAACTAGAATGCAATTAGTTGATAAAATTGATGATTTAAAGAGATGCTTAAGTGAAGAAAACTTAGAACTTTTACCTGAATACAATAAAAGATTGGAAGTATTGAAGAAATTAGACTATGTTCATCCAGAACAACTAACTATTAACTTAAAGGGAAGAGTTGCATGTGAAGTTAATTGTGGATGGGAATTAATTATTACCGAATTAGTCTTTGAAAATTTCTTAGGTGGATTTAGTTCGGAAGAAATTGTTGCATTACTATCATGTTTTGTCTTTGAAGGTAAAAGAGGTAAAAAAGATGATGAAGAACCAACTAAGTTATCAACTCCAAGATTAGAGAAAGGTAAGGAAAGGATTTGTTCAATTGTTGAAAGAGTTATGGTTTTATCAACTGAAATGGAAATTCAATTAACAAATGAAGAAGAGACATTTTTAGAGAATGATAGATTTGCATTAGTTAATACTATTTATGAATGGGCTAGAGGTAGAAGTTTCAAAGACATTATGGAATTTGTTAATGATGCAGATGAATCTGAAGGTACTATTGTTAGAGTTATTACTTTCTTAGATGAAATCTGTAACCAAGTTAGAAATGCTGCATTAATTACAGGTGATTCAGCATTACATTCCAAAATGACAGAAGCTCAAGAAAAGATTAAGCGTGATATTGTTTTCTGTGCATCACTTTACTTATAGAAACTAAATTTGTAATATACTATTTAACGATATTAATAATTAATGATAGATCTTAATTTTATTAGTAGTAGTATACAAAAAGTTATGTTGGTGATAATATAGAGATGATTTAACGTCTAGGTTTATGAACACCACCATTTGTATTTGAAGGTGGTTTTTCTGAATTTAGTTTTTTCTTTAATGGTTTAATTGCCACATTACTCTTCTTCAATCGTAATTGAGGTTTTAAAGTATTCATATTTGGAGCTGCCTCTGCAACTACACTTATTATATTTTCACCTCTTAAAATAATTAAACCAAGTAATCTTTTCTGTTCCTTTATTTTAGAAAAATCAATTTCTTCATTTTTAGTTTCATTCAAGTATTTTTTGGATTTTTTTTGAATACGAAATTCTTCACATTCAGTTAAAACTAAATTCATAAATTTATCATAAGATATAAGTGTTCCTACAAATGTTGAAGAATTTGAAGTTGTCACACGTACTTTAAAGTTTATTAATGTTTCAAGACGAGTGTTTTTCGGTATATTTCCTAATGCCATTTGGTTGATGTTTGAAAGAAATCAAGTGTTTATAATTCGTAAAAAAAAAATGAAATTTGATATTTTCAAACAAGTGCAAAAATTCATGAAGGTGCATCACGAATTTTTTTTGATTGCCAGTAGGACCAAGTTGCTTCTTGTATATATACATTCTTTTGTCTATGAGGTATGTGATTAATGATGTAATTATCTGTGTATATAGAAGATTGTAGTATATTGTGATTCAGATACAACAATATATTAATTGTATGGATAAAGCCTAATTATTTGATATCTTTTAAATAGTTTCACAAATGAGCTAATCATGTACTTAATTTTGTTGATAATTATTGTTATTAATGGTATATCCCCTTGGTACTTAAAAAAAACCCCGTATATATGCTTTTAAAGCTAAAATATGCTGATAATACCTTCAAAACCTAAAATACGGTAAAATTATTCCAAAATTTTCAAGAAAATAGTAAATATTACCTTAATAAATTTCTAAGAATATATTTTATCTTCAAAAGCCCAATAAACCTAGTAACACAATAGTAGACAAAAAAACACATAGTTTGTGTATTTTAAGTCACATTCAAATCAATTGTAACCTAATCAAAAAATGCAAAACAAAAAAATTGGTCACGTGAAAAGACTTAGACGGGGATTACCTACCATATGAACACTTTATTAATTGCGGGCTTAGCTCAGTGGGAGAGCGCCAGACTGAAGATCTGGAGGCCATGTGTTCGATCCACATAGCTCGCAACGAAAATTATTTTTTTTTGATACTTTTTTGCCATTAATACAGTAACTCACCTTACTTTAAATTTAAAAAAATAAGATAGTCGTTGACGGGGAAAGTCTTTTGAGTGAGAGGAGTGAGAGTTATAAATTTTCATCTTTAGTAATATTTTTGAAGGATGGGGTTTATACAGTTGATTGATGTTTATTCTCTTTTTTTCTTTCTTTTTGCTTTCTTGATTGTGCCTTCTGTTTGAACAACATATCTTACAAATGACTTCCTTTGTACAACAGAACAAGGTTGCAGTCACTGTATCCGCCCTTTTGGGTATTGGTACTATTGCAGGTATTATCTATTATATGAAAACTAATAGTAGTTCAAATAATTCAGATGATTCTTCAAATAGTGAAAGTTCAAAAAAGAAGAGAAGAAATAAGAAAAAGAAGGGAAAATCCAACAATGGTGCATCATCAACTGAAAATGGTATTGTTGAAGAAGATAATAAAACTTCAATTTATCCAATTAATGAAGCAACTAAATTACCAAATATTACACCTGAAATTTTATCAAATTTATCAGAAAATGAAAAAAATGATTGGGCAATTGCTTTAAAGGAAAAGGGTAATGAATATTTTAAGGCAAAACAATATGATACTGCAATTGTTTATTATTCAAATGCTTTAGATTGTAAAAAAGATCATGTCTTTTATGGTAATAGATCTGCTTGTTATTATGCTTTAAAAGATTATGAAAATGCTGTTAAAGATACTACAAGTGCTTTAGAAATTAAACCAGATTATTCTAAATGTTTACTTAGAAGAGCTCACGTTTATGAAGAAATGGGTAGATATGAAGATGCTGCATTTGATTTAACTGCTTTATCAATTTATGGTGGTTTAAATGATAAATCAAGTGATAGTGTTATGGCTAGAGTTTTATCTGAACATGCAGATAAATTAAATCAAGAAGTTTATTCTCATTTACCAAAAGTTTTACCTTCTTCTTCATCAATTTCATCATTTTTAGGTGCATTTGTTAAGGAAGATTTAGATTTAGATTTAAATAATTATGAAAAAGATTCTGGTGCTTATTATTTAATTTCTGCATTAAATGAAATTTATAAAGATACTGATGAAGGTTATGAAAATGCTGATAATTTATTAAATCAATCAATTAAAAGATTTGAAGATAATAATAATTCATCAAATGATCAAACAGATAAAAAAATTATTGCAATTGCTTATGAATATATGGGTATTTTCTCATTTTTGAAAACTTTTGATAATGCAAAGGAATATGTTGAAAAAGCTTTAGAAATTTCTCCAAGACCAAGAATGCATGTTGTTTTAGCATTAATTGCAGCTGATAAAGGTGATTATGTTTTAGCAGATCAAGAATTTACCAAAGCAATTAAAATGAATCCTGAAGATCCAAATATTTATTATCATTATGGTCAAGTTTATTATTTAATTGGTGATTTAACAAAGGCACAATCTAATTTTGAAAAGGCGAAAGCATTAAATCCAAATAATGTTTATGCACATATTCAATTAGCTTGTATTACTTATAGACATAATGAAATTGAATCATGTTTAACAATGTTTAATAATGCTAAAACTTTATTCCCATTATCACCAGAAATTCCAAATTATTTAGGTGAAATTTTATTTGATAAAGGAGATATTGAAAATGCTTCAAAACAATTTGATATTGCAACTAAATTACAAGAAGCAATTCCAGGTAATAATATTGGTGCATTACCATTAATTAATAAATCAGTTATTTATCAAAATATGAGTGATTTCCAATCATGTCAAAATATTTTAGAAAAAGCTGTTAAAATTGATTCAAAATCAGAAGTTGCATGGTCAAGTTTAGGTCAAGTTTATTTATTAATGCAAAATCCTAATGGTGCAATTGAATGTTTTGAAAAAGCATGTAGATTATGTAGATCAGCTGAAGATAGAAAGCAAACAATTGCATTATTAGAAAGTGCAAAAATTCATTTAAGAGTTAGACAAGATAAAGTTTTAAGTAAAAAAATGGAAGAAGTTATTGCTCAATATAGTGCTGCTCAAATGGCTGCTTAAGTTTAGTTTGCAAATAACTTATTCAAATTCATGTTCATGTTTATATGTATAAATGCTTTGTATTCTTTTGTAGAAAAGGAAAAAAATACGACATAATAATAATAATAATAATAGTAAAAATGTAATTAATGAATAAATATTTTGTATTTTGAAAAATAAAGAGTATATAAGTATATCAAATTAAATTAATTATTTAGTGAAAATATGCTTTAAAGGACCCTTTGAATGGTAGAAATTTGATGAATAATCTTTCTTTTTAAAACGTTTTTCCTTTGGTTCAGTAACATAATAATCCCAACCATTTGATTCAGCAAATCTAATAGCTTCTTCTTTATCATTAAAATCTAATCTTGTACCTTGTAAATAATCTGCAGTACTTTGATAACCAGTTAAATCATGTTCCCATCTATTACCTTTACTTAAAATATCCCATTCTAATTTCCAAAATTCACTATTTCTATTACCATTTTGTGTTGCATATTTAGTTTCTTTGTATATTCTTACAAGTCTATTACCTGAAACTGCCATTTCAGCTGGTGCACCTGATGTTAATTGTTTACCATTAGTTGTTAAATCTGTAATATGTTTAACTTCAGCTGGAACTTCAACTGATGCAATTTTTGGAGTTGGATTAATAGCTTTTGAAGAGTTCATACGAGCTCCTCTTGCTGCAATTAATGTATTACGGGTGACTCTAGAGAACATTGTGTTGTTGAATTAGAGAAGTTTTTCAAAGATATATCTCTTCCTCTAAGATTCATGTTAATATTTTACAATTTACAATCATCCCCTCACAGAAATATTTCATTTGCAACTTTTCTTACTGGATGAATAAAATATAGTCTTATCGTCGCATAAAGTCGATACTAGGTCGATCGACGCTAGTTTTAGATTACTATGATCTATTATACTATTACTACTATATACTATAGACATTAGACACTCAATATATTCGTATAGCTATAATCATCTAACTGACAAGAACCCACAGAAGGAAGAATACAATAAGTATACCAAAAACTTTTAACATTAACCATCGATTACTACTCACACTTTTATAGTATTTCATAAGTTCACGTTGAGCACCACCAATATTCAAACTAACATCTTCAATATTATCATCAATACGTTGAATAACTTCACCCTGTTCTTGAACCATTGTAGCTAATTGTTGAAATAATCCTCCAACTTCATTAATTGTACTCTCAATTGCATCAACTGCTTGACTACGTTCTTGAACATATCTATTATCTTGTTCCTCTAATAACATCAGTTGTTGTGTTTGATCAGGTAAACTTAACATTGTATTAGCATCATATCCATTTTCATTACTAAGATTGGTTATTTGATTATTATTATTATTATTATTATTATTATTATCTGCGGATAATTCATCAATTCCAAGACTTGCAAGGAATGGATTATCAGATGTTAAACTACCAGTATTAGCTCCACCACCACTATTCAAATTAGCACTTCTAACTGCATATGGTAATCCTCCATTTTCACCAGTAGTACTTTTAACGGCTGCAAGCAGTTGTTCTTGTCTACTACGTTGTATTAATTCACTTTTTTGTCTTTCCATTAAAACCTCTTTAAAATTTTCACTTATATTCTTTGTCTTGGTATTTAATAATTGAACAACATTACTATTATACATTTTCAATTGACTATCATCTGATGAACTTTTATTATTTGATATTTGTAATGTTTTCAAATCTTTAAGTTCTTTCTCAATTTTGAAAATATCTTGTTTAATAACATATGTTAATTCAATTATATCCGTTGGTTTATCACCAAACAATTGTTTCTTCTTTGCTAAATGTGCAAGTTTAGTTAATGATCCTGTAACACGTACAATATGTTTTGCAATCATACCTGCTTTTCTATTAAATTCATTTTTACTTGGGACATTGTTATTGTTATTATTGGTATTATTATTTACAATTTGAGTATTGTTTTGTCTTGCAAATGTTTTTACTGCTTGCTGAAATTCAAAAGTCCTATCCTGGACACTATTGGATACATAAACTTCCATTATCTAATTGATTAACAGAAGAGATTGTTGATTATAACACCGTGTTGAAATTGATCAACTTAAGAAATTCATGTTAAAGATTTGAGAATTTTTAATATTACGCAATTCGCTCCTTATGTAATATATTATCGTTTATTGGAGGCTGAGATTTGTTGATTTATTTATCGTGTTTGTGTCTTTTTTATAAGTTGTACAGAATTTATATGAAAAATTACATAAAGTAAATGTATCAATATGATGTATCAGTGAATTATTAATGATTTCTGGGGACATTTAAAGTAAAAAAAATACGAATTCCAAAAGTCATATTCTTTGATAAAATAATTCAATCTTTTCAGGTGAAGATTATCACAAGGTTAAGCATACTTACAATGTTTTCCAATGATTGAAAGGTTAGCATCACTGTTAATATTATACCATTGTTTTTTCTCATAAGTCTTTCGTTACTATGTGCTAATCTTCTCTCTTCTTCTCACAGTCTCAGCTCCACCATATCACGTGACACAACAAACTATCATTACGTAATATTACCGATAAAGGTTAATCGGCCGATTAAATATTATAAGAGCCACAGTCCAACCGTTGAAACTGTGGATTTCAACACTTTGAATCATTTAGTGATTGAATCTTCAGAGACAATAAATATATTAACCATGAATACATTGATGAGATATATCACTGAACCTTCATATCTTGCTTTATTATTCCAATAGCTAATCAATTCAATGACTAAAAAGCCAAATTTCATAGTAATTGTTGCAGACGATCTTGGATTTACTGATACTTCAGCTTTCGGTGGTGAAATCAATACTCCAAATATTGAAAAACTTGCAAAAACTGGTTTAAGATTTACTGATTTCCATACAGCAAGTGCATGTTCACCAACAAGATCAATGCTTTTATCAGGTACTGATAATCATATTGCAGGTCTTGGTCAAATGGGTGAATTTGCTGCTAGAGTACCTAAATTATTTGCAAATAAACCTGGTTATGAAGGTTATTTAAATTTTAAAGTTGCTGCATTACCTGAGATTTTATCTGAAAATGGTTATTATAATTTTATTTCAGGTAAATGGCATTTAGGTTTATCCCCTGATCATTGGCCTGATAAAAGAGGTTTCCATAATTCTTTTACTTTATTACCTGGTGCTGGTAACCATTATAAATATTTCCCAAAAGATGCAAATGATCAATATTTAAATTTCTTAGCTCCAATTTTCAGTGAAAATGGTAAAAGATTAGATCCTGCAGTTGATATACCTGATGATTATTATAGTACTAAATATTTCACTGATAAATTTATTCAATATTTAAACGATGATGAAAAGAGAGAGGATAAACCATTTTTCGGTTTATTAACCTATACTGCACCTCATTGGCCATTCCAAGCTTATGAAGAAAAAATTGCTAAATATAAGGGTATTTATAATGATGGTCCAAAAGAATTAAGAAGAAAAAGATTAGATAATGCTATTAAATTAGGTATTATACCTGAAGGTGTTAACCCACATGCAGTTGAAACTCAAAGAGAGAAAGAATGGAGTGAATTAACTGATAAAGAAAAGGAAGTTGAATGTAGAATTATGGAAATTTATGCTGCAATGGTTGAAATTATGGATGATGAAATTGGTAATGTCTTAAAGGAACTTGAAAGAAAGGATGAATTAGATAATACATTTATACTTTTCATGTCAGATAATGGTGCAGAAGGTATGATGATGGAAGCAATGGCAACAACTGCTGAAAGATTTAGATATTTTGTTGAAACTTATTATCATAATCAATTTGATAATCTAGGTAAAAAAGATTCATTTGTTTGGTATTCTGATCAATGGGCTCAAGCTGCAACTGCTCCTTATTATATGTATAAAATGTGGGCCTCTGAAGGTGGTATTAGATGTCCTTTAATTATCAAACCAAATAATAGTAAAGAAATTGATAATGGTAAAATTAGAAATCAATTCGTTACAGTTATGGACATTTTACCAACTATTTTAGAAATTGCTGATATTAAACATCCATATCCAGAAGAATTTCAAAATAGAAAAATCGAACCTGTTAGAGGTGTTTCACTTTTACCAATTATAAATGGTGATGAAAAGAATATTCATGATTCAGAAAGAATTGTCGGTTGGGAATTATTTGCTCAACAAGCTATTAGAAAGGGAAATTACAAAGCTTTATATATTCCTAAACCAATGGGTCCAGATAAATGGCAATTATTTAACTTAGAAGTTGATCCTGGTGAGACTAATGATCTATCAGAGGAAAAACCCGAATTACTTAAAGAAATGATCAATCATTGGTCAGAATATGTTGCTGAAACTGGTTTAGTTGAATGTACTGACGTTTTCTATGAAGAATTAAAGGGTGATTACCAACCAAAAGTTTTATATTAGAATTTGATAGATTTAATTTATTTATTTAAATACACTTATTTATTTATTATAATTCCTTCACCATAGGTGATGAAGATCTTGAATGTTGCTTTTGTTCAACTGAATGTACCATACCAATATCTGGAGTTTCCAATATTAATTGTTTAAGTTCATCATCTATATTTTGTACTGAACCGCTAGCACTGATTCCAGAACTCATATTAGCAACTGTAGGTATATCATCAACAGTAATTTGTGGTATAACTTGAGGTCTATTAGGTTGATTACTGTTATAATTATGATCACCATTGAAATAATCAAATTCTTCACCACGGTTTCCGTTTACAGATTCAACCGCAAATTTGTTTGCAGGTTTGACTATTCCACTATCTCCTCTACCTCTAGAGTTAATATCAGAATAAACTGATGTCATTGTATCTCTTATATTCATTGGTGTTGCTTCATAATTAGGTATAACTAAAGTATTTCTATTAAGCACTTTTTTATTAGTATTATTATTAACTGTGCTTTTATGTTTATTTTCAATAATTTGTTGAACCTTCTTATTTTGTAATGCTTTTCTAACGTAATGTGCAAAATCTCTTCTGAAAACTTTAATCTTACCTGAATTGTCAGCTGTAACAATAATAGCAGTTGTTAAATCATCAACTTCAGAATCTTTCACATGTGCTTCCTTTAACGCATATGAATATTTATGTCTTAAATCAAACAATGGATCATTACTTAATTCTAAAAGTTTAGATGCCGCTCTTGGTGCAAATATCGATACGTTACATCTATTATTATTAGTATGAAATGATCCATAATATTTATTATCAATGATTGATTTATCATCTTTGAGTAAATTTAATATATCAAAATGTGCCTTGTTTAGCATTTTCTTTTCATTATCAATTTTATTTTTTTTATCGGAATAAATCTGCCATATATAGGTCCAACCATCTTCACTACCTGATATTAGATGTGTGTGATCTTCATTAAGGGATGATGAAATACTTGAATATTTATTAATGAAACCAGAATATTTTACTTCTAAGAATCTTCCAGTGTAATTGATTAATCTACATTTGGAATCATTCGATGTTATCAACATTTTTATTGTTTCTTTCTTGGTTGCTGTGTCTGTTCTATGTTTATATGCTGGAGTTGAAGATAAAAATGATTTTGGGGATTTAGAATTATCAAAATAACATTTAATACCTGTAATTCGATGTGCAGATTTCTTTTTCTTCAGTTGATAATCATCTTCTATTTTAAATCCTTTTTTATCCAATATCACAGAGAAAATATATCCAGCATCACAACCTACAAAGATTTTATCACTTTCCGGAGAGAATTCAAGACATGTGATTGATTTATTCAGATTAATTTCAAATATGATTTCTTTTTCTAAAATGGACAAGAGAACCAGTCTACCATTCCATTGTGAAGCAACAAAAAATCTATCATCCTTTTTATGGAACTGAGCACAAGTTACCACACAATCAAATTTATAAGTTTGTAAACAATCAGCTCTATCAACGTGCCATAATTTGACCGTTCCATCATCTGATGAACTGATTAAAAAATTATTTTTTGACCAATCTAAGGAATTAATTGTTTTATCATGATAGAATATTTTGACAGGCTTTGTTTTAAATACAGGTGCATAAACGTTATCCTTTGCCGATGATGATTCATTATCATGATCAAATCCATAATTCATATTACTACTTGCATCACTTTCATTTGACATTAAAGTGTTTCTTCTAGATCTGGAAACTGATGTTTTCCTTTCAGGGACATTCAGAATTGAAGTTATATCATTAATAGTATCATCAAAAGCTGTATCTATAAATGATTTTCTAGAAGTTTGTTTGGCGGAATGAATATTTGATGGGTTTAATTGATCATAATTATTGTAATGTTCACGTCTATCCATTTCTGAAGTAATGAGTCCCCAAACTCTTATAAGACCATCAGCACCAGCAGACGCTAAATATTTCCCATCTAAACTAAATGAGAGATTGTAAATAGCATGAGCTTCAGAAGATTTAGTAGTATTTGTACCATTGGACTTAACAGTATTAACTGTCATTACACTTTTATTTCTTTGTAAATCACTTGATGCAGAATTAGTTTCATCTGATAGAATTGAAGGGGTATTATTACTTATTGTTTTATCTATACCAGGCAGAACATTTTCTGAATTAATAATAGCTTGACCATTTTTGCTATTATTAGACCCATTGATATAATTAAAAGTATCATCACATTTTAATTCTTGTGATAGAAAGAAATGATTGAATCCAATACTTGAAAATTTGGAACTTTTCCTGAATAAAGTTAAATATGATAAATCAATTTTACTTAGTCTTTCAAACTCTTCCTCAATGGAAGTTTCATCTATTTGGGTTTGTGAAGTATTAAGCAAATCAAAATTCTTATTACCATTCCCATTATCATTTATAGTATTTCTATATGAACTAGTTGAATTTGATTTCATTGTAGGCACAGATTGTAAAGTACCAGTTGGTTTACGAGGAGTCAGAGCAACAGCTACGTCCTTTGCCATTGAAATATTGTTTGCTGCCAAATCCATTAGCACGGAAGTTCCGTTGGTTATACAAATCCGTGGATCCGGGGAAATATATTTGGAAGTATCATTAAGGAACGATTTCATGTTGTAGTACAAAAAATGAGAACAATGTATATAGGTGAATCTATTGTTAAATTACCTATAAACTATAATTTTCCAATTACCAGTAGTCAATTACCAATGGTAAGTACTTATACAAAACATAAATTGCTGAAACGTCAAGCCTACAGTTACCTGATGTGTGATGATTTAGCCATACCATGTATAATATATAACTTTTAAGCATTGCAAATATCTGAAGAGATAAGCCCACTGCCAGTATACTAAAGAGAAAGTTACCCGCTCTTTCTTATGGGAACTTGTCCATTTTTGGTAGCTGTTTTTGCTTATTGTGGGAATTCAGATTTTCCCACTTTTTCAGTGTTTTGGTGGCAAAATTACCGTATAACTTTTATTTTGTTTGTTTTATTTATCTTTTTATCGACAAGAGCACTCTCTATAACTTATTAACCCATCAAGTAGAAATGGAAAGTGAATATTCTAAAGTCCAACTTTTTGTTAGACCAATTAACAGTCAAGCTAAACACGAAGAAGTCGAAGAATTTTTTGCTGAATGTGGTGCATTAAAGGAACTTAGATTAATGCCAGGTTATGCATTCGTTGAATTTGAAACTGCTGAAATTGCTGAAAAGGCATTCAAGGAATTAGCTGAAAAAACTTTCCAAGGTGAACCATTACAAGTTGAATATGCAAAGCATAAACCAGAATATGCAAAGAAGGGTGAAAATAGAGTTAAGGTTAGTAGTTTACCATTAAACACTTCATGGCAAGATTTTAAGGATTTCCTCCGTGAAGAAATCCATGTTCAACCAACCTTTGTTCGTATTCCTCATGAAGAACCAACTATCTGTCATTTAGAATTTGCAACTAGAGAAGAATTAGAAACTGCAATTAATTCAATTAATGAAACCAAATTTAAGGATACACAAATTTTAGCTGAAGAAGATCTTTCACCATATATTGCATCTGCTTCAAGACAAATCACTCGTGGCCGTGGCCGTGGTGGATTCCATCGTGGTGGTATGGGTAGAGGTGGATTCTATGGTGGTAGAGGTGGTTTCAGAGGTCCACCAATGGGTCCTTATGATAATTATGGTCCACCTGGTGGTTATAGAGATTCATATGCTCCAAGAGGTGGTTATGCACCAAGAGGTGGATACATGCCAAGAGGAGGTTATATGCCAAGAGGTAGAGGTGGTTTCATTCCAAGAGGTAGAGGTGGATTTGTTCCAAGAGGTGGTTATGCTCCAAGAGGAGGTTTTGCCCCAAGAGGTGGTTACGCTCCAAGAGGCGATTTCCCTCCAAGGGGTGATTATCCTCCAAGAGGTGACTACCCACCAAGAGGTCCACCAGGTGGTCCATCTGAATATGGTATGCCACCAGCTCCAGGTCCAGATTTTAGAGATGGTCCTCCACCACCAAGAAATGATTACAGATCAAGTAGAGATGAAATGGGAGATTATTCAGGTGATAGAGAGTTCAACAGAGATAGATCCCCAGGTAGATTCTAAATTTAAATATAGTCAAACAACTTAAAAAACAAACAATAATACTATCTTTCCTTTTTAATGGTTTTTTTCAAAAATGAACAAATACATAAATTTTCAATGTAACAATAATTATAAACATAAAATATAAAAAAACGTACTTTTAAAACTTATTTATGATCATGATGATAACCGTCAATCAAAACATTAAAATACTTCCCAAAACTGTTATTGTCATCTTTGACTGTCCCATCATTTTAGCTTTAATAAACTCTGGTTTCATTTGTTACGCAATATAAAACAGACTTTCATTTTTATTCTTTTCTTTACCACCAGTTTACTATATATTTAAAACAACAGCAATTTAGGACATTCTATCTTAATTTCTATCCTTATTCAGTCCAATTGAGATCAATTTGACTTGTCATTATGTATTTTATAAGTCTACAATTTCAATTAGACACAATTGATTAATTCAAGAATTATTCACTATTCACAACACGTAGTTCCAGTATTCAATATACGATTATAATATGATTATAATATCATCCATTAGTTCCCACTCCGTTATAAACAGCGATATCGAGAGAAGTTTCTCTCATTTCGATGTTTTAATATGTTGGGAAGTGGTAAGGTTAGATAAAGAGATAGTGAGGATAGTTGTGGATCTGATGTTGAAATTTTGAGGGTCTTTCAAATTTCTAGTGGCAAAATTATGGGAATCAAATCCGGTTCATGCTACAGATCTTTTTTTCTTTCTTTTATATCTTTCAATTACACAGTCACACAGAGTCTATTGATATTGTAATTAAATTAACAAGTCATGGAACAACAAGTATTGGATCAATTCCGAGAAATAACTCATTTTGATGATGAAACAGAGGGTGAAAAAGTTGAGAGATTACTTAATGTCTGTAACTGGAATCTGGAAACTGCATTAGCAAGATACTTTGATAATGATTTCCCACAACTTTTTGATGAAGTTCCTAACACAGCAACAACCACTAATTCCAGTTTAAATGAACCTTTATTTACTTCAGGTTCAATTGATAGTAATTTAGGTACTAATAACTTTGATTCGATAATGAGTAATGGTGATCCATTTATGTCAGCTGAATTTATCAGTAATACTGGTTCAATTCCTCTTCCATTAGAGAATTTCCTATTTACTGATACTGTGCTGCCTAAACTGCAACGTGCAATGCCAATTAGTAATAAATGGAAGTTTCAATTAGGATTATTGAAAAAAGATACAGTTGCAGTTAAGAGAAGTAAGTTTCTCACATCTATAATATTCTTATTAATGTTAATGCCAAAATTTTTGTTCTTTACTGGTTATTATTTGAATAAGTTATTAGGCAATTTTGCACCTGGTTTATTCAGGATTTTAGGGTTTGGAGAGGATGATAATGATAACGTTTTCCCAGCTGGTCCAATCTATAACACAGTTGAGGAAGTCAGTGTATATAAAATTGAGGAATATATAATTGAGAAAGCATCCAATGGACCAGAGGAAAATAAGGTGAAATTGGAGAAATTAGAATTACCGATTTTCAAAGGAGAATTTAACGAAGCATATGAAGAGGCAAGATCTAATTTTAAATGGTTATGCGTCTTATTATTCAATTCCAAATCATCATCAACTGAAAAACTTATTCTCAATATGTTAACAGATGAAATATTTATCAATTTCATAAAGAAATATGATATTGTGTTATATGTAGGAGACATTTGTTATCCTGAACCATTCGAAGTTGCTAAAACATATAAAGCAATGCAATTGCCTTATCTTTCACTTATTGCCAATGTATCATTAACCGGATTATCAGCTCCTGAATTTTCCATTGTTTTGAAATATTCTAAACTTGCCATTCATTTGAAAAGTGAAAAATCAACAAGTAAAATTTGTAAAAAGTTAGATAGAATTATATCCAAGTATGAACCTCAATTAATTTCTCAAAGATTTGATAAACAAGAAATGGATTTTGCAAGAGTTTTGAGAGAACAACAAGATTTAGCATATCAAGAATCATTATTGAAGGATAAACAAAATCAAGAAATGAAGGAACAATTAAAGAGACAGGAAGAATTAGAAATTGCTAAAACTATTGAAAAGCAAAATAAATTACAAGCAATTAAATACCAGAATTCAGAAATATTAATCAATTATATCAAAAATCACTATAAGCGTGATTCAACTAATTTAGCAAAGGGAGAATACACAACAATCCAGTTTAGAAGTCAAAATGGTAATAGATTTATCAGGAAGTTTTTAAGAAATGAGACATTATTGGATATTTTCATGTATGTTGCCTCTAAACAATTAATTGATAAGCTGCTACTTGATAAAGATTATGAATGTATCCCAGATGAGGATGGAAGTATAGATTTGAGTACAATTGAATCAGAAGATGAACTTTTAGAATATTTTTCAGAATATGAATACAAGTTTATAAATATTGAGAATATTAATGAACTAAATTCTAAACTAAAGATAAATTTTGATTTAGTCTCACCAATGCCTAGGTTGAAATTGGAGCAAGAATTAAAGGAATTGAATAAAGTAAAAGAATTATGGCCTAATGGATCATTATTGATTGAAATGAACGAAGAAGAAGATGAAGAAGATGGGGAGGAGGAAGAAGGGGAGGAAGAGGAAGTTACCAACGATGAACATTAAATACCACATATTAAATAATACATTTATAAACTAAAAAAGAATAAATATACCCTTAATTTAGATCATTGATTAACTTTCAAAGAAATCAACAACTGCATCATTAATTCTTTTTGCAGCTTCAACTAAAACCTCATCAGTTTCAACATAAGAAATAGCAGCACGTACAAAATTAGTTCTTGAAGAAGAATAAGAATAATTAACACTCATTGCATGACCTAAGACGAATGTAATACCATATTCAACACCTTTTAAGTAAATTTGATCCATTAAATCTTTATAATCTTCTGGTTTATTTTTAAAATTTGGATGTTTTTCAATATTAATAATAATTGAAACAAACATACCACAAGAAGGATCAATTGGAGTAATATAACCTTTTTTTGAAGCATTTGAATTTAATAAATTATCAATAAATGTATTTTTTCTAGTTAAATAAGAATCTCTAACACCAATAATCCATTTAATCCAACCTTCAATCCCACCATAAGATAAAATTGCATTATTTAAAATTAATTGTGAATAACCATTTGGTGATTTAGTTATAACTTCAGAAGCTTTTAATAATTTACTAATTAAATCTTTATGAGCAATGATATAACCTAATCTTAAACCTGGTGCAAATATTTTTGAAAAAGTTTCAACTCTAATTACTCTACCTGACGTATCTAAAGTTGTATATGAAGGTATTAAATCATTAATATATTCATCATTTGATTGATTTAATTCAATTTTATTGTTTTGGAAAGATTTATAGTTAAGATAAGCATAAGGTTCATCTTCAATAATTATAAAATTGTATTTTTCAGCTAATGCATAAACTTTTTTCTTATGATCTAAAGTTTGTGATATACCTGTTGGATTATGACCACTTGGAATTGTATATAATGCCTTTGGGAATTTCAGATCTGGCTTTAAGGTTGACCAATTCTCTAATAAATTTTCAAGTTCATTGATATAGTTTAATTCTTTTGTATTACTAAGGAAAATTTCCTTTAAAGTAATTGGAACCGGTATACCACCTTTTTCCTTCAGAATATTTAAAATCGGAGTAAATGTAAATTCTTCAAATAACACTGTATCACCAGGGTTAATAAACAATTCTAAAGATTTATTGATACCATCAGAGCCACCAAGGGAAGCAATTACATTCCAAGAATCATAATTTGGCTTAACAACTCTTGAAACAAGTTGACGAATTTGTTTAATTAATGGAGGTAAACCACCAGTTTCAGAATATTGTAAAGAAGTTTTAATATCAGTTTGTAATTGTGAATCTTTAGCAATTGTTGGAATTGAAGATTCAATTAAATTATCTGAACTAAAAGGTTTCTCTTTTAATGTTACATGTAAATTTTCAATAGGGAAAAATCCATGATTTGGCATACCACCAGTTAAAGCAATTGGATTTGAATGTTTCTTAATATGATCGGCATTTGGAATACAATCTCTAAAATGGACTGGATTTCTAGCTTTAGTTTTATCTGATATAAGGGATAAAATTTCTGGTGATAATTGAATCTCTGCCTTTGTCATTGAGTTGTTTGATAATGATAAAAATCAGATATTTAAATCTATAAACTTATAAATTATATCATATATATTATATTACCAAAATCTAAATCAATGTCAATATAGACTCAATTTATATTATTTACACCGATAAGAAATAAAATCAAAAAATTTTTCTTATCAGCCACACTAAATAAAGTGAAAGCGGGAATTTTCAAAGGGTAAACTTCCGCCACAGTAAACTTAATAAATTCAATGTCGTCTCTTATTGCTACCATCAACATCTTCACCATTACCATTGAGATCATCTCTTAACTTATTCATGTTAGAGGAGACAATATTGAAAACATAGTTACGTAACTGTTCATCTCTCTCCATTTCTGATAAATCTGTATTTGACAGTATTCTTTCAACTTCTTTACGACGTTCAATCATTTCTGGTGTATTATCATTAACATCATCAACATTACCCGTTATATTATCAATATTATCACTTAAGAATGCTTTAATTTCTTCTCCATTTGGTAAAACTAATCTATCTTGTCCTTGATTTATCACACTGGTATTGTTTTCATTATGATTAGTATTACTTCCACCCTCACCATCTAAACTTTGTAAAAATGCAATAATATCAGGGAATTCATCTTCACTAATAAAATATTCTTTAACATTCAATCCTTCATTATTCTTAATTTTATAATCTGCATTATATTTATTAATTAATAATTTAATAATTTCTAAATTTTCACAATGATGTAATGGTGTATCACCATCATTATCTTGAATATTTATATCTCCTCCATTATTAATTAAATATTCAATTATATTAATATGTCCATATGATGCAGCTGCATGAATTGGTGTAAATCCATTTGGATCTCTTGAATTTGCAGTATTTTCTCCTAATAAAATTAATTTTTCAACAATATCTAATCTACCATCAGCTGCTGCAACCCAAATATTACCAGACATTTTATCTTGTTTTGTTTAGTATATATCCTTTCTTTCCTTTCAATGATTTTCTAATTTTTTCTTTAAAATTTATATGAAAATTTCATGCTTTGGAAAGCAAAGTGAAAAAAAAATATGTACTTTTTATTTTGAAGACGATACGTCGTTGAGCTTTTAAATTTTTCACTTAATACTCTAGACTTATGCATGATTATTACCAATTTGATTTAACTTTAAAATAAAGCACTTCATCTAATTCTTCATCAGATCAAGCTGTAAATAGATACTCTCAATAATGTCTGAACAAAATAATGAAAAACCTAATGAAATAATACCCCCTTCAAAAGCTTTATCACCTGAAAAGCAAGAAGAATTATGTAAAAAATGTGATGAATATAAAGCTTGGATGATTAATTATTCACCATCAGTTAGATTTATGTTTGAACAGATTAAACAATCTGGTGGTTATGTTTCACCAAAGAAAATTAATTGTCAAATTTGTGATGACCCAAAATTAGGTGGTTTCCATCCTGATTTAGGTATTCAATTATGTGCAAATTATATTAATGATAAATGGGTTTTAAATGATACTTTATCACATGAATTAGTTCATTGGTATGATAATATAAGATTTAAAGTTGATTGGATGGATTTAAAACATCATGCTTGTAGTGAAATTCGTGCTGCAAGTTTAAGTGGTGAATGTGCAATTTTAACAGAATTTAAAAAAAATTTAGGTATGATGAAAATGTCAAAAGGTCATCAAACTTGTGTTAAACGTAGAGCTGCTTTAAGTGTTGTTGGTCATCCAAAATGTAAAGATATGGATCATGCAAATGAAATAGTGGATGAAGTTTTCAGATCTTGTTTTAATGATACAAGACCTTTTGAGATGATTTATCGTTAATCTATATTATATTAAATTATACTAAATTATATTATAAAATACTATTCTAGAATACGAGGTACATAGTACACATCAAACTTGGACCGAAAACAATACCAAACCAAAATATACAATTACCTAAAATATATTTATCCTTCATCCATTTAGTTCTTGAAATTTGGACTAAAACTAATTGACTCATTTGTAATAATAATAAATAAAATCTAATCTTTTTAAATATAACATACATTGATAATTCATGTATAAGTGAACTTAAAAAAAATGTTAAAAATGTTGCTAATGTTTTAGGTACTTTAAATGCTGAAATTGATGAATGATAAACATGTCTCAGTAAAAATTTATGAACTGGTACATTCCAATCTCTTGCATATTCATTCCAATCAATTGAATTCCACCAATATCTATAAAATTCTCTATCTGCAAATCTTGATAATTCAGCAATTGCATTTAAAATTAATTCCCAAATTAAATAAAATACCAATAGATAAATACATAGAAATGGTGGAATAAATTCAACTAAAATAAATGGATAATTTTTCAATCTAAACCAAAAAGTTTCATGTTTCTGTAAATAAAGACATTTCATTACAATCGGATAAATTCTATATTGTGCAACTGTAATCATTAATAAAATAACTCCGAAAATACCAAGTATTTTACTCAATAAATACATTTTCCTAATTCTTTTATTTCTTGGATATTCACTTTGATAAACTAAAACTGGGAACATTGAATAATTGAAAAAATTATTGAAATTAATATTATTTGGAAAATCTTGTGATTTGATTTCAAATTTACAGAATTCTATCGAATTCTCTAATGCAATTATAATATTATCATTCAATACATCTTTCTTTTCAATGAAAATTGTTGAAAATTCTAATTCATTGACAATTTCCCATAAATAACCATTAAAGAATGAATATGAATGAACTTTCATTAACATTACAACAGAATGTAACATAATGAAAATTTGTGCAATCCATGGGAAGTTTAATTTATCTGAATAGTGTGATGGTAAAATTAATAATAAAATTTCATAAATACTTGCAATTGTAAATCCAATATATTTCCAATTGATTAATTTATGTTTTATTGCTAATTGAATGATAACTGCAAAATACATTGATAAATACATTGCTAAATCCATTAATGCAACTTTCCAAATATCTTTTAACATTAGTTTCATTATTTCTGAATCAAAAATACTTCCATAATCAAGATGATATCCAATTAAAACATTCAAGCCGAAAAATGTAATCATAATCCAAATAGCGATATAGAATCCATAAAACTTTGTACCATAATGTATTTCCTTATCGAAAATAGTTTCTCTTGGTATAAAATTCAAATCATTAAAATTAGATCTCATTTCACCGTTTCTACTAAATTTTACTTTACTACCTAAAACATGTTTGAAAACTAATTTAGCAGAACTAGTTGTAGGTATTTTAACATTATCTAAGTTGGGTTGGATAGGTATACGTTGACGTAGATTCGAATCTTCACTATTATTCTTATCGATATCATCAATCAATTCCACGGATATATCTATATTGTCATCTCCGTTCCCAATTTGCCCCTGGGAACTTTCATCCGAAGATTCATATTCATTATCAATTAAAATGGATTTTCTACCAGATGGTAAATCCATAGGTAAAGTTAGATGATTGTAATCAATATCCGGTTTATCAACTGTTGGAGATGTGCTTTTAATTGTATTATTCTCCATTATATTATATCTCTTAAATCCATTAGTTGTACGATTTAGAGTATCCTCTGAAAGCTTCTTCTTCAATGGTTGTCCACCACTCATGTTTAATTTTGTTTGTTTCAAGGAATAAGTTTATTGGCTTGTTAGATATCTCAGATAGATTATATTCAATACAAAGAAAGAGTTAGTTGAAACAAGATATAACTGCATTACCAGCCCATCAAGCCACCGAGCCATCAGGTTGTACAAAATTAGTAATAAGGTTTCTTACGTAACACATTGATTGTTTGCTATCTAATTATTACCTCTTTGGGAAGATGAAAATATTTTTATTTTATTTTATTTTATTTTATTTTATTTCATTAATCATTTCTTTACCCTCTGGAAGGAAGTTTTCTTTTCTTTCAAACTTCCCTGAATAAGCTACTGCTATTTTTTAAAAGATGTCAAGACCAGAACAAATAGCACCACCAGAGATTTTTTATAATGATATAGAATCTCGTAAATATACCGCATCATCTCGTGTTCAACATATTCAAGCTAAAATGACATTAAGAGCATTAGATTTATTAAATTTAGAAGAGGGTAAATCACATTTTCTTTTAGATGTTGGATGTGGATCTGGATTATCTGGGGAAATTTTAACCGAAGAAGGTCATGTTTGGATTGGTATGGATATTTCAGCTGATATGTTAGCTACTGCAATTGATAGAGATATTGATGGTGATATGTTCTTAGCTGATATGGGATGTGGAGTTCCATTTCGTGCAGGCACTTTCGATGCAGCTATTTCTATTTCTGCTATTCAATGGTTATGTAATGCAGATACCAATACAAATGAACCAAAATTTAGATTAGCTAGATTTTTCAATACATTATATTCATCTTTAAGAAAAGGTGGTAAATTTGTTGGACAATTTTATCCTGCAAATGAAGATCAAACAGTTCAAATAACGAGTGCTGCTAAAGTTGCAGGTTTCCGATGTGGTGTTGTAATTGATGATCCTGAATCAAGAAAAAATAGAAAACATTATTTAGTTTTACAGGCAGGTTCTTCAGCTAGACCATTAAATGTTGATGGTATGGAAGTTGAAAAAATGAATGGTAAACAAGTTGCAGCTCAAAAATTAACTAAAGTTTCAAAGAAACGTCTTAAGGCAATGGAAACTAAGAAAGAATATATTAAACGTAAGAAGATTCTTAATGAAAAACGTGGGAAGGAAGTTCGTAAAGATTCTAAATTCACTGGTCGTGCTAGAAAAGCTCGTTTCTGATTTAAACCTTTATAGAGAGATACTATTTATGTATTATAATACTGTTCATATATATATATATATGTAACAATGCATACAGAACTTGTAGAGAGATTTCAGTTCATGAATTGACATTAAATTTGAAAAAGTTACCCGCCAAAACTTAAGGTGATGAAATTTTCATGTAATTTTCATGCTTCATGAATTGAATCTTCAACTGAAGCAAGAATGAAATTGATTTTTCTTGATTATTATAGGTAGACAACTAGTTCTCCACATATACCAGACATGTTTACTAGATCATCATCACATGTTCTTTCCGCTGTTGATTGCGGACTTGCAAAAACTGGTATACGATACACCGCTCAATCCAAGAAAAATAGAATTGATGTTCAATTACTTAAAGATTTCCCAGGTATTGGTGTTAAGGGTCAAATTGTTGCTGTTAAAGCATCAGCTATGGCAAATAAACTTTATCCAAACAATGGTGCTGTTTATATGAATTATAAAAATGCAGAACCTGCAATTCCAATAGTAACTAAACAAGCTGCAGCTTCAGCTTTAGCAGCTTTAAAAGCACAACAACAACAAGCAAAGAAGGAAAAGAAACCAAAACTTAATCCAATTCTTAAGGCTGAAATTGAAAAATCAAAGAAAGAAGGTAATAAATTACTTGATCTTGATGAATTATTAGCTATTGATGTTGAAGGTCTTAATACTGCGGAATTAGATTTAATATTTGCTAAATTACCAAAGAAATTAATTTTAGTTGTTAATACTAAGGATAATTCATTAATTTCTAAAATGGATAAGAAATATATTACTAATAATATTGAAGGTACTTTGTCAAGATATATTAGAGAAACTAACACAGTTTCTAAATTCTTTAGTAGTGAAAATTCCTTTTTCACTCTTAGAGATGAAGCAGGTGAAGAATTACAATCTATAGAAAAATTAGGAACTTACTTCTTACAATTGCAAAATGAAGGTAAGGATGCAACCGTTACTGTTGTTATTAATTCCAAATAATCACCACCGTAGAGTGCACACATATTAATCACATCTATATAGACTATAAACCCATCCTTTATATTCACTACTTTACACACATGTATATAACACATAACATAAAGATTTTAACTGGAAACTTATAAGAAAGTATAAGAAATCATATAAGAGAAAATTAAATAATTTATAAAACGGATAAACTTTATCTCCGGCAGCATTCTCATGACAGTATCCCCGAAATCAGTTTTGCTACCACTTTTTCACCTATAAATAGAGCAAAAGCTCCCTCTTTTGCCCCAGTTGATTATCTTTACTTTTTTCTGATCTGCTTGTATCTTCTTTTTTGTTCCATATAGTGTAAAGATTCCGACAATGGACGCATTGGAAACTTGTTATATGTCAGTAACTGATACACTCTCTCCATTGGGGAGATTGGCTTTCTTACCGTATTCTTATGTTCAAACAACATTACAAACTTTGAGATACTTAATAATGAACACATTATCATATTGTAGATTGTATTTTGTTTATTATTATAACCTTTTTTATGTGTTACAGGAAACTGAACATGATAAAGAGACCTTCCAAATAACTTATCAACAAAGAAAATTTAATAATAAAAATAGAATTAGAAATAAGGAATTGCCTGTTAATGATAATGTAAGAGATATGTTTGATCCACCAACAAATCTTAATCAATATTTTATGAGAATGTGGTTTAGAACTGGCTATTATTATGATAGATTTGTGGTTCATTCCCCTATTAACATTTTCAATGGATCACGTCGTTCTTACTCTTATAATCCATATCCTTCAATTACAAGTGCTAAGTATTTGAATTCTGCAAAGAAGAGTGATGACTCTGTAAAAAGTAGTGTTAATGAAAAGGAGTTTGTACCAAAACCTTATTCAATAGTTAAAACTTTAGAATCAAAGCCAAATTCACCAACTTTACCAAATGCACCATCTTCTGGTTGTCCAATGTTCCCAGGTTTATTTACAAATCAACAAGCATGCGATCAAACTAATTCAGACAAAAAGGCTAAAGAGAAAGAAACTGTAGAGATCACAACAGAAGATAAAGATCACGTAGAAGAAATTCCAAATGATAATACTATTTCGAACAGTTCATCAAGAAATTTTTTTTATAAAATAAAGATAAAAAGAAAGACAACACCAAAGACAGATCAATTTAAAGACCATGTAACTTATGGTAGATACGATCTTGTTTCTCAAGCCATTAAAAATATTATTCCACAACCATCATATAAACCTGAAGGAACTATTGGACCAAATATGATTAGATTTACATGGCATTGTTGTGCACATTATGATAGTGCATCTGGAACTGGTGGCTCAAGTGGGGGTACAATGAGATTTGCACAAGAGTTTAATGATTTAGGTAACACAGGTCTTACTACTTCCAAAAGTTATTTAGACCAAGTTCAACAACAATTTCCTTGGATCACCTTTGCAGACTTATATACATTAGCCGGTGTCGTTGCAATTGAAGCAATTGGTGGTCCCAAAGTTGAATGGAAACCAGGAAGATCAGATTGTCCTGATGCAAATAAAGTTCCTCCAATGGGTAGATTACCAATTGCTACTGAGGATTGTTCTCACATTAAGGAAGTTTTCTATCATAGATTAGGCCTGAATGCTCAAGAAACTGTTGCTCTTATCGGTGGTGGTCATGGTATTGGAGGTTGTCATTCAAGATATAGTGGATTTAATGGTATTTGGACAAGAAATCCATTCAGTTGGGATAATGATTTCTTTAAAGTATTATTAGAAGAAAATTGGAGTTTAGGTGTTGTCCCCGAAACTGGAATTGAGCAATATTATAATGATGATAAATCTTTAATGATGTTGAACACTGATATTGAATTATTGAGATATCCAGAATTCAAAAGATGGGTTGAAATTTATGCAAATGATGCAAAGTATTTTGATGAACAATTTGCACTTGCATTTGCAAAATTATTAGAGCTTGGTGTTATAAGAGACAGTGATGGTATTCAAAGAGTTAAAATTTAGAGGAATTTTTGATCTTTCTACATTTAATTTAAATTAATTTATTATTCTTCATTATTATTACCCCATTATTTTCATATTTTGTTGTTGCATTTTATAAACTTTTTTGCTATATAGATTAACCTGATGATTCTTTTTTATCAATCGATATCATGATCCAGACCATCATCAAGACCTAAAGATTCTGTCATTGAAGCACTTGGTAAATTATTTGTATCCAATAAACCAGATTGAGCAGCAGATTTTGCAACATAATTTTCACCATTACCATCATCATCAATAGTTGAAGGCCCACCAAGAAAATCCAGCATCATATGCATACCACCACCACCAGCGTATTGATCAACATCCGCTGGTAATACAGTACTTACACCTTCAAGGAACCAAACTTTTTCTTTCATTTCTTCAGTAAAATTTCTCAGTAATTTATAGTAACATCTCATTATTCTCATTGCAGATAAATCACAATTAATTAATAAACCTAAAAATCTTTTATCTAATAATGCAGGGAAAGCAAAAATTCTTAATATAAAATCAGATTTATTCCTTTCATTATGAAGTTTTGCCATATATGCAAGTGTTGGGAAATAAGGTGAATTCAAAGGTACTGGAAACATATCAGAGATAGTATCATCAAAACATTTAATTGAAGAGAATTTTTGTTTTCTATTTTGCATTACTGGCTTTGCAGCTAATGCAGCTATTTGCTCAACCGTATCAATAGTATTCTCTGTGGATATATTATTTTTCTTTTCCTTTCTTGATAAACTATTACTTCTTGAATTTTCATTACTATCCGAAGTATTTGCTAATTCCCCACTAATTAAATCATAACCAATTTCACCTAAATCACCTAAATCAACTGAAATAAATTTATAAAATCTAGATTTTTCACTTAATGGCCAAACAGCTGTTAAAATTGTTGCAGCACCTTTAACATGGAAAATCCAAGCAGATGCAGGTAATGATTTAATTGAACTTGAAGTTGGTAATGAAGCATTAGCTAATGAATCCATAATTAAAATTAAAGCAGCTGCAACTAATGCATCAGTATTTTCAGGTGACATTTCTAAAACTGCTTCTCTTAATAATCTCAAAGCTTCAGCTCTATGGCATGTAACACATTGATCTAAACCTCTTTCATTTCTTGATAAATGAGTTGCTGAAAATGCTAAAACTGAATGCATTAAAAATGGATATTTAAATGCTAACATTGGTATATCATCTGACCAAATTTTAGAATCTGAAATTCCTGCATCGGTAATTGTTGGCCACACCTTTGTAGTATAATGATACATTAATCTTAAATCTAACATATTTAAATCAGATAATGAACCTGTATTGGATGGGTTTGAATTGTTTGACATTGGAGGCAATGGTGACCTTATTGAATCAGGTGATAATGAAGGTCCATTACGGTTAGATTGATCAGATGATAAGGGTATAGGTAATTTTTGTGAACTTTGAGAACGTTGTTTATATTGAGCTGCTAATTCTTCAGGTGTTGGAGTAGTATCTGATGTTACTACTGGTTTTGTAAATGATTTATCAGGTAAGAAATTACTTATTAGATCAGACAATGAATCATTATTGTTGTTATTACTGTTATTAGTGGTGTTGGTGGTATTACTATTATTATTGTTATTAGGATTGGTATTATTAGTTATATTTTCAGATGAAGGTCTAGTCATTGGTAAACTTTGATATAATTCTTGTTGTTTATCAGGAGGTAATTGTTGAAATTGTTGGAACAGTTTTACTTGCATTTCAGGTGGGAAACTATTTAAGAATTGCATACCAATTTGAGCCGCTGAATTATTTACAGGTGATTGCGGCAATTGTTGTAAGAATTGTGATATTGGAGACATTGTATTATTTTGTTGATGAAGTTGTTGATCTGATAATATAGCATTTTGTAATAATGGGGTTATCGGTAATTGAAATTTATTGAAATCATTATTTATATTATCATTTGTATTTGTTGGAGTTGAAACTGGGGTATCAATTTGATTTACATTATTAAAATTATTTTCAAATTCAACTTTAATTTCCTTTTTAATTGGAGGAGATGAAACATTTGAAGATTCATCATTAGTTTGAGGAGTTGAATTTAATGGTAAATTATCAGGTATTAAATAATGACAATCAATATTCATTCTTTCACAATTACCACAAATAGGTCGACCCTCATCACATTTAACTCTTCTTTTCTTACAAGTTGAACAACCTTTCCTACTCTTTTTGTGAAATTTTCTTTTACCAGTTGCTTTTTTAGCAATTTTAGCACTATGTTCATCAATAATATTTGTCATATTGAAATTTTAAGTTAGATGAGCTTTAAAGATTTATACGGTATGAGTTTCTTTAAATTTCTTTTTTTTCTTGTAATATTTCCTAGTGAATAATTATAGAGTTCTATCTCTACTTATATTTGATTGATTAATTGATTATATGAATGGTTAAAGCCCACTATTTCAGATCAAAGCCTTGTTAACGTTTAAATTTTAAGTTTTGAAACAGTAATTTTCAGATAAATCTCCTCGTTCCGACAAAAATTTTGAAAAAAAATCTAGAAATGGTTCGTTTAAATCGTATACAGAAAAAATTACTATTAGTGACCTTAAGGAAAATCTCGTTCCGAACAGATTTAAAAAAAAAATATTACGTAATTACTGATTATGTAATCTATTTGTTTGAAGGCTCAGTATAATAGATAGTAATATACAACTATCAAAACTGTTAGTCTGAGTATTGACAGAGTATATATCACTAATTTACAGTTAGTAAAACAAAAGTATCAATCAGTATTAAGTTGTTGTTAGAATTACCAAAAAAGAACAAAAAGCAAAATAGGAACATTTAGTTATAAAAAAAAGCAGGACAGCAAACAGTATTAGAAATTAGAGAAATCATCAAAATGCGATGGAGAAGGATTCATTATCAATCAATTAATATACAATAGTGACTCAAATGTCTGATATTAAACAATAATAAAAATGTTTAATAGAGTAAATTGAAAATTCAATGACTTCATCAATGTTATTGTCTTGGTATTTTTACTAATGACCAATAGTTTAGTTAGTTACAGTGATATGGTTATTTTTAGTAAATAACTATTATAAAGATCTCCGATATACGGAGAAGGTACATTTCTTAAACTCTACGATACTCTTACACTAGTGTGGTATCTTTACCGATCATCGCACATTGAATTATATTATTATAATATTAACTGTGGGGTATAACTCTGTGTTATATTGTAATACAAGGGGAGTAAGAATATAGTATTGGGAAGAATTAAGAGAGAGAATATATGGGCGGAAGAAGGCGGAAACATTGATAATCCTCTGAGGGCGGAGAAATGGCGGTAAAAGTGAAGATATAATAATCCTAAGAGGTGGAAATTCCGATTGGGAAGTTCATCGGTAATTTCTCCAATCACTGGGCGGAGAAACGCCACTAATAATTACTAATTTTGACGTGTTTTTTTTTTGCATAGCAAGATTATTATTTTATTATTATAGTTTCGAAATCATTACTCATTCTGGAAATCTTTGTTTATCCACTTCAAGTAATTTCTGTAGTGGTTGATTAAAATATAAGGTTTATATTGTTTTATCGTATTATCTTCATTACATTTAATATAGTTTTTATTCCATTAACCCTGTGGGGTCCCTTTTCCCCACAATCAATTATGTTTCAACAAGTTGATTTCATCATATCTTTTGTAACTCCTAATACGTGTGAATCATAGATCAAATTTATGATTATCTTATAAAAGCGTATGATAAGTACAATTATTTAAATTTTTACTATTAATACCTTGTATCTATATTTTCATTTATTTTTAGTATTATAATTTTTTATTTCTTTCTTTAAACAACTCAACAATGAATCAACAAGATAATTTGGAGACCAGATCAATTGCAGATTCTGTTCAAACTTTTAAAAGTGATGAAGAAGATCAAAATTTAATGATTAATGATGGTTTAGAGGAAATGATTGATAAACCTGTCATTAATTGGGAGAATTTTAAAATTTATTTCATAACAAGATTTACTCAATTATTCCCATCAAAGCAATCAATTGCTGCAAAGAAACATTTATTTAATCCTTTACCGGGTCTTAAAATGATTGGTTTTAAACAATGGTTAATGATTTTATCTGCTTTCCTGGCTTGGTCTTGGGATGCTTATGATTTCTTCTCTGTCTCTCTTAATGCTACTCAATTAGCTAAAGATTTCGATAAAACTGTTAAAGATATTACTTGGGGTATTACTGTCGTTCTTATGTTAAGATCCGTTGGTGGTATATTATTTGGTTTTATTGGTGATAAATATGGTAGAAAAGTTTCATTAGTTATTAATTTATTTTGTGTTTGTATTTTAGAAATTGGTACAGGTTTCGTTAAAACTTATCAACAATTCTTAGGTGTTAGAGCTTTATTCGGTATTATGTTAGGTGGTATCTATGGAAGTGCAGCTGCAACTGCTTTAGATGATTGTCCTGCTGAAGCAAAAGGTTTTATTTCAGGTTTCTTACAACAAGGTTATGCTTTTGGTTATATTCTAGCTGTTGTCTTCAAAAGAGCAATTGCTGATAATGTTGAAAAAAAATGGAGAGCTCTTTTCTGGTTTGGTTCAGGTGTTTGTTTCCTTATTGCATGTTTTAGATTATCATTACCTGAAACTAAATTATTCATGAGAACAAAGGAAATTGAAAAATATAATAGAGAGCACGGTATTTATCAACCTTCATTCAGGGAAAAAGCTAAAGCATCACTTAAAGTTTATTGGTTAATGTTAATTTATATGATCTTATTCATGTCAGGTTTTAGTTTTATGTCTCATGGTTCTCAAGATTTATATCCAACTTTATTAACCGTTAGATATGAATTCTCTGAAAATGCTTCAACTGTTACTAATTGTGTTGCAAATATTGGCGCTTTCATTGGTGGTATCATTGTTGGTCATTCATCTAACTTTATTGGTAGAAGATTAGCAATTATTTGTTGTTGTATTGGTGGTGGTGCAATGATTTACCCTTGGGCTTTCGTTGATAATGCAAATATTAATGCAGGTGCTTTCTGGTTACAATTTTTTGTTCAAGGTGCTATGGGTGTCGTTCCAGTTTATCTTTCTGAAATGGCACCACCAAATTTCAAAGCAATTGTTGTTGGTATTTCTTATCAATTGGGTAATTTAGCATCATCTGCTTCCTCAACTATTGAAACTACAATTGGTGAAAGATTCCCAATTACTTCCCCTCAAGGTAAACCAATTTATGATTATGCTAAAGTTATGGCAATTTTCATTGGTTGCGTCTTTGCATTCGTTTTATTAGTTACACTTTTTGGTCCTGAACCAAAACCAAAAACAAAGAATGAAAATGTTGAACAAAATATTAATGAGGAAGATATTGAATTAAATGAAAAAGTTCAACACCAAGAATTTTACGAAGTTGATCCAAATGAAGGTCACTCAGGAATTCCAAAATAGTATTGATTATGTTAAACAATAGCTGAACATGATAGCTTCATTTTTTATTTTATTATAGTTTGTATTTTATATAGTTTATTGACATATGTATCAAATAAATACTTCGACAGGTCGAATTAAAGTATTAATCATATTTATTACACAATATTATAAATTGCTATTACTATATTTAATGACCATGAGGATCTTCCTTTGGAGGCTCAGGATCTACAGTAATCATTGTATCAATTCTTAAAATTGCAACACATGCCTCTAATGCAGATTTAAGTGATTTAATTTTAGAAACTGTTGGTTCAAGAACACCATTTGTAATTTCATTAACAACTTTACCATTGATTAAATCAAGTCCATAATTTTTATAATTTTTCCTTTTAATATCAGCATCTGAAACTTGTTGTGAAGCTGCATGATATGATCTAAGTTTTGCTATAAGATCACTTGCATCTTTTGCTGCATTAACTGCTAATGTTTTTGGAATTACTAATAATGCATTTGCAAATTCTGCAATTGCAAGTTGTTCCCTTGATCCAACAGTTGTTGCAAAATTTTCTAAAAATATACTTAATGCACATTCAACTGCTCCACCACCTGGTACAACTTCACCACTTTCTAAAGTTCTCTTCACAACACATAATGAATCATGAATTGATCTCTCCATTTCATCTAATGAATAATCATTTGGACCTCTTAATACTATTGATGCTGCTGAATGTTTCTTTGGTCTTTTTATAAGTATACATTCATCATCTGAATATTTTTCTTGAACAACTTCATCTGCAAATCCTAAATAACTTGATTCAAAAGTTTCTTCACCTTCCATATTAGATAAATTACTAATTAATGTTGCACCACTCGCCCTTGCAATTCTCTTTAAATCTTCCTTTTTACAACGTCTAACTGCCATAACTTTATTTTCAACAAATTCTTTTAAACATAAATCATCAATACCTTTAGTTGTCAAAACAACGTTTGCACCTGATGCAATAATCATTCTAACTCTTTCAATAACAATACCATATTCTCTTTTTCTAATTTCTTCTAATTGTTCAGGATCATCAATATTTATTTGAACACCAAGTGCCATTTTCGCCTTTTGTAAATTAATATCTAAACATGCAATTTTAGCATTCTTAACAGATTTTAACATTGCTTGGGATGCAACTGTACAATTTAATGCATAACCATCAACCAATACTGATTCCTTAGATGATTTACCATGTGCCTTTAATATATTAACTGCTTTAACAGGATATTTGGATTCACCTGCATTATTAGTTGTTTTTACTGACAACATTGTATCAACAACCATTTTAGAGAAAAATTCAGAGTCAGGTCCAATAATTTTACTTGACATTGAAGTTTTAGCAATATTTATTAAAGTTTCCTTACCTAATGATTCAACAGGTTGACTTAAAACTTCATTAATAAATCTTATTGCTTCCTTTAATGCTAATCTATAACCTGAAATAATTGTTGTTGGATGTAATTTAGTTTTAACTAATTCATTAGCTCTTTTCAATAATTCAGATGCAATTATAACAACTGATGTTGTACCATCACCAACTTCTCTATCTTGTTGATGAGCTAATTCAACTAAAATTTTACCTGCAGGATGTTGAACATCCAATAAAGATAAAATTGTTGCACCATCATTGGTAACTGTAACATCACCAATATCATCAACAAGCATTTTATCTAATCCAACAGGACCTAATGATGATTTAACAACATTTGCAACTGCTTGAGTTGCTAAAACATTTTGATTACGAACATCGTCTCCACTTAATTTTTCACCACCTAAAAATAAGGTCTCTGAACGTGCATTTGAAAACATAGTTAATATGATAATATGAATGTATATCTATATATTAATTTTGTTTATTTGAACACGATTACAATGGAGTAAAATGCAAATAAGTACTTTTACTAGATCAACTTCAACTTCCTTAAAATGATTGTTAACAAAATTCACTTTTCATGTTACCAAATAAAAATTTCACGAAATGCGAAAATAGACTGAAAAGTTACCCGGACGGTGAAGGGGTCCTATTATTAATGAAGTTAATCAACTAATAAATGGTTATGATTTAGGGAATGGGAGGTATACTTAGAATATAGTTATAGGTGGAAGAAGATTTCAGTGTTTGAAGTGAAAAATATATTCGATAAAAAATGTTTTATAAAAAGATAGAAAGAAGGAAAAATGTATAGTAAACAACTGTTTTCAAAATAAATTGTTACAAATTGACTAACTTGATATAGCTGTTTGATTGATGTGTTGATATCATTCATCAAATAATGTACAATATTTTAATATTTTTAATTTTTATTTAGTTTTTTTTGTAAAGAAAGCCAATATATAAATGTGGAATTCAATCTTTACAAAATTGTACATTTCTTTGATTTTTTAATAACTGGAGGTTCCAAAGCTGCAACGATGGCATCATCAAATAAACTCTTTAAACCTAATTGAGTCAAAGCAGAACATTCATCATATTTAACAGCTCTTAACTCTCTTGCTAATCTTTCACCTTGTTGAGCAGTTATTGGACTTTGATGTTGTCTTGATAAATTAGAGATAACACTTGGATCATCCCTTAAATCTACTTGAGTACCAACTATTATACATGGAACATGAGGAGCATGATGTGAAATTTCAGGGAACCATTTTTCCTTAACATTATCAAATGATGAAGGAACAACAACGGAGAAACAAATAAGGAAAATGTCAGTTTGTGGATATGATAATGGTCTTAATCTATCATAATCTTCTTGACCTGCAGTATCAAATAACCCAAAAGTATATGGCTCATCACCAATCATAACAGTAACTGCATAATTATCGAAAACTGTTGGAACATAATCTTCAGGGAATTGATTACTCGTGTATGAGATAAGTAAACATGTTTTACCAACCGCACCATCACCGACAACGACACACTTAATAGTATTATTAAAAGAACCCATTTTTAGTTTAATTATGTATTAGATATGTAAAGTTTGATTAATATATTGAATATTTAGATTTTCAATGTTTGGTATTTGATAAATTTGATATAAATAATTCCTAATTGGTATATTAAACTGGAGCTGTAATAATAACTTGTTAAAAGGTAGTATCCAATGTAATGTATTATTTATTTATTATATATAATATTATATTATAGTGTAATAATATGATATCAATTCAGTATACTAAAATGCAACCAGATCAACAAATCAAGAGACATGTATCAGTTTAGAAATTCTAATACTCTCTCTACTAGAAATCCAGTGTCAGATAACAGTGCGCTGCACTCTCCTTCTCTCGTCTGAGAGAAAAAAATCAATTTTCACCTTTTTTGGGACAAGGAGCTTCCCAATGGGGAAATTTACCTGCAACATGAAACAGGGGAGGGCGCTGGTATTTAAATATTGCCTAATTAGGAAGTATTTATTTTACACTATTATTATTATTTATAATTCTTTACATATTATCTATTTTCCAACTGTACGTTTGTTCTAACTGTGATATGAGTGCTTCTGGTAATAATGGTTTATTTAAAAATCCATTCATACCAATATCAACACATCTGTTTTTTTCTTCTGCATACACATTGGCACTTAATGCCACAATTCTAATACTTTCACCATACTTTGCTCTAATTTCTGCTGATGCCTCAAATCCATCTTTTCTAGGCATTTGTAAATCCATTAACACCAAATCATACATCTCTTCACTCTTTTGTTCCTTTGCTGTAATCATTTCCATTACTTCAACGCCATCCTTTGCATGATCTGATGTATATCCAAGTCTCTTCAATTGAAGTTTTACAACTTTGGTATTGATTGGATTATCCTCTGCAATTAAAATTTTAAGTGGACAATTATCAGCTAATTTGGCCCCATTATTGGAATTCTGTCTACTTGGTTTCTCTTTTTCTAAATCCATATTTAGTTTTCTTTGCTCTGTCTTTTCCTTATTAGCCTTTTTTTCAATTCTTCTGATCTCATTACCAGATTTCAAAATTTCAAAAACTTTTTCACTTTTAAATGGTGTTAATAATATATCACTGACAAGTGGAATATCTTGATTTGAATTGTTTTTTGCAGTAGTATCTTCTTTATGATCGTCCTCATTATTATCTTCATCATCATTTTCAACATAGCCTGGAATATTAACACCATATGCAGTTGCATATACTATTCTACTATTTTCAAAAAAACTTCTAAACTTTTGCATTTCATCTTCATTTTTGATTAATTCACCATAAACAAATACAAAATTAGTACTTTGTCTATCCTCTTCGTCAATAGAGCTAATATTTTCAAAATTATCATAAGTTTTAATATTCTCATCAATACCACCAAATTTAATAATCTTGTTGACCAATGCTTTTGTACTCAGTTTTCTAGTATCAAATATTTTTATTTTATAATCCTTGATTGCAGGAATAGTTTCATCCCTTTTTTCAGAACTTTCACCCTTAGTAACAAATTTGAAATAAAATTTGGTGCCCACATTCTCTTGACTCTCATAATCTAAATCACCTCCCATGAGTTCTGCAATTTTTTTGGAAATTGTCAAACCCAAACCTGAACCACCATGTTCTCTTTTACTAGATCCATCTAATTGATTAAATAGTTGGAAAATTTTAGATTTATTGCCTTCAGCAATACCAATACCAGTATCTTCAACGATAACTTTAAATTCAAATCTCGAATCACTAACTTTACTAATATTGGAGCTAATCAAAATATACCCTTTATCTGTAAACTTGGTTGCATTTCCTAATAAATTAATAATAATTTGAATAATTCTTGTTCTATCACCGTATACAATATTGTATGGAGATGCATTATCTAAGAAAACAATTTCAACATTTTTCAAAAATGTTTGTTCAATAACTAATTGGATTGACTCTTCAATACATAAATTCAAATCAAATGGTTCATATGTTAATGTTAGAGATCCGTGCTCTAATTTGGAGAATGACAAAATTCCATCAATGATATTCAATGTTACCAATGCTGAATTTTTGATTGTTTCAACATACATTCTTTGAGACTTTGTTAACTTAGTATCCAATAAAAAGATTGCACATGACATTAACGAGTTGAATGGAGTTCTAATTTCATGTGACATATTGGCCAAAAAACTTGCTTTATCTGCAGTAGCCTCTTCAGCTAAATGTTTTGCAACTTCCAATTTCTCAAACATCATAACTTTACTAATTGAGATGTATGTTTGAAGTGAAATATATTCTAACAATTCAATTTTTCTAGATTGCACAAAAACTGATCTTCTTTGATTCTCTAAATATAAAGCACCAATAACTCTTGATTCGCCACCTCTAATTGGGATACAAATGACATTTTCACAATCATTGTTTTCAAAATATGATTCTCTAGCTCTATATGTAGTATCAAAATAAAATTTATCTGAGTCTCTCCAAATTGAAGTATCCTTGGTCATACAATCTTTGATAAGATATGATGGTGCTAAATCTTCACGCAGTGATAATATTTCTCTTTCCAAAAATCTAACTTCATAATTTTGTAAACATATTGCTTTGATAAAAGGAGTCCCATCATCTGAATTCAAAATAATACAACCATACTCACCATCAATGAAATGTAAGGAAAACACTAAAAGAGTTTTGAATAAATCTTCAACATTATTACTTTGAGAAATTTTGATACTTAAATCCATAATAACATCTCTATCCCATTCTTCATCCATTGTATCTGCATTTTCTTCATAATACTTTTCTTCTCCATTCGTACTTTTAGCAAGATTTAATGAGCTTGAAACTTCACTTGAATCATTCTCTGATTTAGAAGTACTTGAATAACCCTTTGAATCTGAAGTTTTGGAAAACTCAGATTTGATTTCTTCACCAATATTGATATTTGTTGGTTCTATAGTTGGAGTCAGTTTTCTCTCTGAGCTTTGTAAAAATGGCATATCAATTGATGCAACTGATGATTGATGTTTCATACGGTTCAAATGGGCATATTTATCTTTGAAAACAATTTCAGAATTAGTTGATTTTTGACTCACTTTAAACTGCGATTCTACATCTAATGATGAATCAACAATTGATCCCAATCCAGCTTCAAGTTGTTGAGCTTTATATGTCAAACCCCATGTATGATATGCAGTATGAGCTAATTTAAAATATTTATTTGGTAATCTACTTTGACTACTAACCTTAGTTAACCATCTTGCACATTCTTCAGCAATCACTGATTCAAAGAAGTAGTTTTGATAATCTTTACAAACCTCAATAGCAATTTCAAAAGATGAAAGGATATCAATTTGTGAATAATTGTTTTCATTTATAACCTTATATAATGCATCAACAGAATGGTACATGCACAAAAACACAGATGGATTAAGTGCAGATAATTCTTCAAAAAATATAAGAACATCACTCATCATTTTGTCAATTTTATCAACAGTTTCTTGATCTTGTAACTCATTTTGTTCAATTCTTCTGATTCTATCTTTGTAACAAAGAAGTACAGAAACATAACTTGCCCATGTTATTTCTATAGAAACCAATTCATTCCTACACCCAGGTAATATTTTATTGATTGCAATATTAGCACCTTGTTCATACTTTTTCAAAACATAACATGCAAAAGCTTTGTTAGTGTTATAAATCAAACTGATATGAAAAGATTTAAACATATTATCTTCCAAATGATCAAAATTTTTGGTATATTCCTCATATCTTAAATCATCAGTTAGAATGTTAAGAATTCCAACAACAGCATCATAAACTTTATCATAAATTTGAACTTTATCATTTTTAGGTTGAAATGTGGTTTTCAAAACATACATTCTTTCTTTCAATTTTGGTAATGTTAACCCTTGTGTGATCCAAATATGAAACTTGAATTTAAGAATGATGGCTTTGGTAAATGTAGATTCTAGTAATTGAACTTTGGAATTAGCAACAGAAATATCAAAAGAATGGGAAATTTTAACAACTGGTTCTATGAGGGATCCAATCAATGAACAATACCATCTAAAAGAAATCAAAAACAGTTCATTTGCCTCAAAACTATTGGATTTAGTCATATTAAAACCTAATTTACAATATTCTTGAGCCCTTTTCAACCCTTTAGCATTGGATAAAGCATCAATACTTGCAATAATAATAAGACTTATGCAACAATAAAATGATTTACCATGTTCCATGAATAGTGAAAAATTCAGCAAATTGCAAAATGGTAACAAGTATGGTTTTCCTAGATAAACAGAAAACTGATTTAATTCTACCAAAGCCATTTGTGTAAGCAATACCCTTAAATTAGTAACATTTGGTAATTTTCTTAGATTTCTAATTTCTGAAATTGATGAAGGAAGTTTAGGTTTTAAAACTGTGTTGGTATATTGGACAATATCTTCCTCTGACATATTTCTGAGATCTAATTCAAATTGTAATACTTCTAAAATATCAAAACATGCATCATAAGCTTCTTCCCATTTTTCTATTGATCTCAGACTTTGCATTCTAGCAATCATAAATTGAGCAACATCTTCAGGATTTTTGTATCTTTCAAGTGCCTCATCGGCAAGTTCAATACATTTTTGATGTTGTTGTTTAAGTCCATATATGTGAATTTCAATCCATTTTAATCCTTTGAAAATTGATGGATCAGTTGTCATTGTTTGAGCAGTTCTGAAAAAATGTAAGGCAGTTGAATGTTCATATGAAGAATAAGCACACCATGCTGCAGTAATTAACATTTTGCTGTATATTGCATATTCCTCAGCTTTACATACTTTATATGAATTCATAAAATGATAAGCAACTAAATAACAATCATAATTGGAAAGTAATAATTCTTTATCTTTATTGAGAGATTTTAGGTATTTGTCTATTCTTAAACCACATAATCTATGAGTTTCCTCAAATTCATTATTCTGTTTCATTGATTCAATAGAATTGTTTAGGATAGTTTGGTGGATAAATCTAAAACGAGTACATTTCAATAAATTTTTCTTCTCTGCAGGGGATAATTGACCCAATATAAGATCTGCGTCGTTGATAAGATGAACTGGTAATTTAGAAACTGGTGATGAAAATGCCAATACTGAAGTAATAGTTCCTGTAAATAGTACGGGATAAAGTTCTGAAACATCCATATTTGAGACAATGGAAAGATCGTATATATTGAAAGATAGTCCAGATGCAATACAAGATGCATATTTCAAAATTTGGATTGATTTCGGATCATAAGCAGCAACACCGTCATAAATAGAGTTCAATTTGAAGTTACCTGTGAGAGATACTGGATGAGATTTTTGAATGAATTTCTGATAAACATCAACTGGATCAACAGCTTCCTTTGATTCCATCTGAACAAAGTGAATTTGAGTTATAATTTCTTTGATAATCAATGGTATACCTTTACTATATGCATAAATTGACTCAATCATATTTCTACGAGAAGATGACATTTTAGGAGATACATCAAGCTCATAATAATATTTGGACTCTTTTCCATCAACTTTTTTCCATAAGAATTGACTATCATATAGATATAATGAGTTCATAACAATTTTTTGGGTATCTTCAAATGTTAATGGATCTATCTGGATTGTATTTTCCTTCAAAAAAGATGGGACTCTTTCATTATTTTGGAAATCCTGAGTATTTGTTGTTGATAAAGAAGTTAACAACATGAAATTCAATTCACCATCTGAGAATTCATTTTTAAGATAATGGTAAAGTTCGTTTAATAAAGAGGCCTCATTTTCTGATAATTCTTGAATATTTTCAATAACCAAAACCCAACCTGCATGTTTACTAAATAATTCAAAAACACACTTTAAGATATATTGATGACTCAGATTTTGCTTTTGTAACAGTTTGTCAAATTTTGATCTTTTTATATGCTTATACTTACTACCTAACAAATTTTTCAGTTCAGGAACTGTTCCAAAAAGAACTGATAAATCTGCATTGATTTCAGTTAAAATATCTCTCCAAAACATAATTTCATTTTTATCCATTACTAAAATATCTCTTATTAATGCAGATAGGATTAAATCAAAAGTTTCAAATTTAGAATCAAAATAAGTTAGATCTTGACATTCCCAGTGTGTGAAAAATGATTTTTTGATTAGTGTAGGTAATCTTAATGAGTTTAAAATTGCAGTTTTACCTATACCAGTATCACCAATTAATGTAAATGTTTTAACTGAATTTTTAGAAAATTGTGAGGTTAAGAAAGATTTAACGGAATTCCTGCCAACTATTTTAGATGGAGTGACTATGGGGATTCTTTTTAAAGATTTGGTAATTCTATCATGTTCGATGATTGTAGATGTAAGTTGAGTGTATAAAGTGCATAAATCATTAATTATGAAATTTACTGATGAGTATCTTGCATCAGGGTCTATTGATGTCAATTTTGAAATAATTTTAGAAAATTCAACTGGAATCAATGGATTTATTTCGTGTAATTGTTGTTTTGATGAAGTGACTAATAATACAATAGAATTTAAAATGTTATTGAATTTATGAACCTTACCTGTTAAAAACGTATAAATAATTGCACCGATACTATAAAAATCAGCTCTAAAATCAACAGGTGATAATTCTAAGAAATTTTCAGGTGCAGTGTATGGTAAATAGTTTAAAGTTTGGGATTTATTTGCTCTTCTGTAAGGAGTTGATAACTGTTCTTGAAATGAGGAGAAAGAGAAATCAAATTCCATTAATGAAACATCTAAAGTTTTAGGATTGATAAAGACATTGGTTTGAGTTAATGAATTTATTGTTATTCCATATTTATGAATATTTTTCAAAGCTTTAAACAGATTTATGGTAACTTTAATGACTTTCAATATATTTTCTGAATTCATTTGAATTTTAAATTTATTTAAAGGAATAAAATCATCATCTATAGGGTAATAAGCAATTATTGAATTATGATTATTGAATAATTCTAATTTTTCACAATGGAATATATATGGTGTATCACTTGGAAGAGTTCTTGGGGTATAGTTCCATTTCATAGAATCAATAAAATGAGGGAATCCATCCTTAACCATACGAGAATTATGATTTGATAATAAATAATAACTATTTGTGAATCTTGCAAGAACTCCAATAGATAAGGAACAACTGAACCTTACAACATGCCTCTTCTTAGTAATTTTATGTTCAACAATATAACTGTAAATAACATCACTGTAATCTTCACCATATAATTTATCTAACAAAGTGTATTCGTTTATTATATAGGACAAAATATCATCTTGATTCAACTTGTGCTTTTCATCAGCTAATGAGATGTTTAAATAACCATGGGGTAAAATTGATGAATAGTTATGATTATTTTTATCTTTTTTAACATTATAAGCAGTTTTCTCTAAATCATATAAAATACTTGGATAAGATGGTTCTATTAAATGGTCAGTATTTGATGCTGAAGCTTTTAAAAATTCTGCTGAATAAGATTCTTCCTTTAATGTCTCAAATGGAGATGTTACTACTGGTGATAGGTAGAAATTTAAGTTTGAAGGTGATCTAACAGAAGAAAATTTTGGTAGTAAAATTTGATCAGTTGATAAATTAGATTCTGAAGATGCTGATAAGGCCGATGATAAACTTAAGCTAGTGTGAATAGGGTATATAGTATTTATCTTATGTAGGGAAAAATAGTCATTGTTATTTTTAGTTGATTTATCATTTGATCTAGTATTTTCATCATTTCCAACCTTATCTACTTGCTTAGAGGACATATCTTCTTCTCTTTCCATCGTTTATCGTTTAATTAGAGAAGATAGTTATATCCGTTGTGTTTTAGTTATCTATTAGATGAATGAGTCTAATCAAATAAGTTTAATAACTAGGAATTTAATAAATTGGTATATTCAGATATATACAATTACTATAAAAAAGATGTATAGAAGGGGTTCTACAACGTTACATTTAGCCAGGTCTTCTTCACTTTAATTATTATATTTCCTTGCAATAATATAGCACGGCCCAGGCAATATTTTTTTTCTAATTTCATGCGGAAGTTGCTTTTCTTTCTGTGACGAGCCGAGTTTTATTAGTGGTAATATTAGTTATCAATATCAGTATACATTGTAATGCTTACAATTGGTAGCACCGGAACACTTGTTTTCATTTACAAAACAAAGGGGTTTTTGTATATGAAAATAAGAGTTTACGGTGCTAACAATTGAAGTATTTCAAAATATATTGATTTTCTTTCATAATTGTGTGTGGTTAGTTGATGAAGAAATTGTATTATGCCTGAACGTTTGTAAGTAAACACTGATAGTACGCCCAAATTATTTTATCTTTCTTATCTTAGGTGCATTGCACAGTGGTATGAAGACCTAAGAAGAAAAGAAGTCATTAATCATTAAGTGTCAGGAAAATGTACAGGGTTATCGGGCCGGGTTTAAGGATTTAGAATAGTATAAGGAGAAAGTCTGGATTTCCTTTCTTCTTATGAAAGCTTATTTGCGTATGTCTACAGTAAAAACTCCTATATAACTCTTACTATCAACTTTCGGAATGGACAACTTTCTCAAGAGTGATTTTCATATTTGAAAATATTTTCGTCATTAATATCGACGCGACTACTTGGGCTGAGCATCCAATCCAAAGTTGTTTAACTATCTTCAATTATCTTAAATAATTACCAATTATCATTATTATGATATTTATTGATTGTCAACTATTTATACTAGTGACTTCATTGTCTTATATTCTGCATTAGTACCTTTATTAAGGTGCATATTATCTGATATTAGGTGCATAAGGATAATTCCTGTCATTAAGCAGCAAATTGATTAAAAATTTGAGGAGTACGAGTCGAAAAAAAAGAAAGCGTCGGTATCGCTCCACGGACTTTATTTCTTTCAGTTAATGGCTTGCTACCATTAATGAAGTACTACCGTTAATGTACTACTTGAGTTTGATACATAATATATGTTGATATAGCTACCGTGCTGTGTTAGTTGGATATAAAGTCTTAGTAATTGCTGTTAGTTAGATATCTTTTGGTTTATTAGTAATATTATTATACTTATAATTTACGTTTAGTTTTCATTTCAGCTTTGCATTTTATTCAAGCGGCTAGAACTTTTCAATTTGTTCCTCCCTTGAATATTTCACTATGGTTTAGAAAAAAAAAGAATCTGTACCAGGCTCTTTTCCTGTAGTTAATTTACTTTTTTTGTTTACTTTTCAATCGAGGAAAAGGCAGAAAATTTAGAATTACATCTTAAAATGCCTCAAACATGCATTAAATTGTTTCTAGAAGGTTATTTATTTGCAACCATATGCAAGTTAGATTGATCTAGATGCAGCTATTACCTTTTTGGGTAACTTTATTGCATTAATTACTTAAAATTATGCCCCAAATTACAGAAGACATGACACAAAAAATGACCATTTTCCCAAATAGGAAATTTGTTTTTCCCAATTAGGAAGCGAAACCACTTTTTTGTATTCTAAAGCTATTTTCACTAACAAATTATACTATTATTCAGAAATATCAAATATTGCAAGTTTTGTTAGCAACTGGAAAACTATAAAAGGAGACAACTTTCCCACTTTTATGTATTTTAATTTTAACACTTTACCTTCACCTCTTTCTTTCTCTTCTTTTAGCAGTTAAACCTCTCGTTTCACTGACCGCCCAATAAGAATTGCATTCTTGCCTTTGCTTATTTTATTTTTGTTCATTTTTTTATTTTTGAATTTCCCACTTATTTGCTTTTTGTTAGCTTACTATTAAATTTGCTTTTTGCTTGAATTTTTTGTTTTAAAATGTCTTTCACTACTTTTGTTTCCTCTGAAGATGAATCACTTGATTACTTATTTGAAGACACTTCTGAAGAAAATACAACTTCTTCCTTAAACAATACCACTTCTAAAACATCCAACTCATCAAGTGATGATGATGATTTAACCCTTGAAGAAATCGATCTTATTAATGAAATATGTGAGGAAATGGAACATAATGTAGAAGAAAAAGATGAAGATCTGGAAGTTGTTAACGTTTCTGATTCTATCACTGACATTAATACCGACTTAACTGAATTAAATCTTGGCTTTGATATTGACTCAATTGCTCCAGGTGGCGAATTTTACGAAATGGCAAATGAATTAAATGAACTTGATTTTGATCAAGCATTAGCTTTCCTTGATAGTATGGAAGTTGACAATAAGCGTGCAGAAGCTGTTTCTGAATTTTCATTTAGTCCAGAAAATTCAATTGTTAATGTTCAAAATCAAGTTCACATCCAAACTAGGTTCAAAGAACATTCATTGGTACCAACTAATGAAAACTCTTTAATCCAATCTGATGAAGAGCTTCAAAATATTATTAATAATCTTGGCCTTGAACCAAATTTTAACAACACTAACAACAACAATAATGAAATCAACGCTCAACCACCAGCTTCAGTTCAAATGTCACAACTAGAAGTTGTTCCACAAAAAGTTGTTTCTGCTGAAATTACTGCAGCATTTGTTTTCTTTGAAGCAGATACTACTGTTTGTGATGTTAAGCAAGATTTAACACAAAAACAACTTAAAGTCAAAACTCAAAAAGTTTCAAACAAAAGAGTTATGCCTGTTTTTACAAGTCTTTCATATCAAAGAGCTGATAGATACTGGCAAGTTATCTGTTCTCAAAAAGCTTTTCAAATTGCACTTTCTGATGAAAGCAAAATTATGCATTCAATTGGTGGTTCTTTAATCAACAAAGAGTTTATCACAAGAAATGTTGTTGCTTCATTACTGCCAAACTATATTGAGGTCAATGAATTTGCAAAATATGAAGGTAGGGATGGTTGGAGATATAAGTTAAATAAAAGACGTGCCTTCGATGATTTTATTTCTCTGAGATGGTGTGGACAAAAGCAAGATTTCTATCAACCATTAGTTATCAGATACAAACCAAATGGTACTAAAAAAGCAATTACACAAAATTTATGTCCATATTGTCCATATACTCCAAGTATGGATTTAAATACTATCTTCCATAATGTTGATGACTCCTCTTACATGCATCATGTATGTAAAGATCATGGTGTTTACACTACTGGTGAAGAGATGCCAATTCCAGTTTTCGGTAAAACTTCAAAAGGTATTGTTGCAGCTTGTACTATTTGTGAACATTCATGTAATCTGTCAATTGATTTCCATTCAGATAATCTGAGAAATTGTCTGATTTCTTATTTTAGACATTGTTTTACTAAACATAAGAATAAGAGACAAAACAGAAGTTATGCTGATACTAGAAGAGCAGAACAAGAGAAGCAGTCCAATAAAAACTATTTAATTATGGAGCCTCTTTAAACAAAATTATACCCCATATATACCCTTTCTTTCCTAACTTTTATTTTATATTTACTTTTTTATTTTGTGTTTCTTATTTGTATTATTGAAAAAATAAAAAAACTATCTTGCAATATCATTAGTTACTAATATAAATCTTAGAGAGCATTAGTCTTGGCGTTCCTTTTTTTTAGTAGCGTATACTGTAGCTTCTTTTTGATCTTTTTTTTAGTTATTGTAGTTCTTTCAGCTAAAAGGTAACTATGTTATTTAAAATTATCAAATTTTTTAAAAGTCTTAGTTTTTTGAAAAAAACTAAAAATCTTAACCATCAAAAATTGCGTGATTAGCAAAAGCTTAGGCAAACCAACCATGTAAAGGTAAAGCTAAGCCCATTCTTATGCCACCGAAAACTTTAAATATGTAAAAACCAGTTTTTTTATTGAAATATTTTAATCACGTGATATTTTTAATTAAAAGAGACACTTGAAGTAGTATTGTTACAACAAGATTCGCCCGTGTAGCGTAATGGTTAACGCGTTTGACTTCTAATCAAAAGATTCTGGGTTCGACTCCCAGCATGGGTGCAGGCGAAATCTTCAATTATATTTTTTTAAAAAAATCAATTTTTTCTATTGTACGTTTAAATATGAGTATTATGTAAGAATTCTTTTATACTTTTATCACTTTAATTTTCTCGAATTTTCCATTATAACCGGAATTTAAATCTGGGTTAATGGTAATTTGACATTATAATAATGAAAATTCGGTAAGGTTAATAAGGATTTAGTAATTATTTTATTCTTAAACTTTTCTTTTTTAATCTTTGATATTCAATCTTTTCATTCTACTAACGAAACAAATATATATATTGGGAGAAATGAGTTCTCATCTTTTTAAAGCACTCAAGTCTGCTGGATTGAATCCAAATAATTATTATTCAAAACTTGTTAATAATACTAATAATATTTTAAAAGTTAAAAATACTACAAATAAATTCAATAAATTTAAACCAAGAGTACAATATCGTAAGTTCCATTCAACTAATTCAACACGTCTTGATGATCCATATAAAACATTAGGTGTTAGTAAGAATGCATCAGCATCTGAGATTAAGAAAGCATATTATAAATTAGCTAAAAAATTTCATCCTGATGTTAATCAAGAGAAAGGTGCAGAAGAAAAATTTCATTCACTGCAAGAGGCATATGATATTTTATCAGATCCACAAAAGAAACAACAATTTGATCAATTTGGTTCAGCTGCATTTAGTCAAGGTGGTGGACAAGGTGGTGGACATCCATATGGTGGAGGTAATCCATTTGCCGGATTTGGAGGATTTGGAGGATTTGGTGGATTTGGTGGACAAAGTGGAGGATTTGAGAATATAAATTTTGAAGATTTATTTGGAGGATTTACAAATCAACATGGTGGTGGTAGAGGTAGAGGCGGTATGCAACATTTTCAAGGTGAAGATATTGAAATTTTGAAAACTATATCATTTAAAGATTCTATATTTGGTACACAAATTAAAGTAAATTATAATGCAATTGTTGCATGTGATACATGTACAGGTACAGGATTAAAGCAAGGTAAAAAGAAATCTACATGTAAAGTTTGTAATGGTACAGGATCACATATTCAACATTTACAAGGAGGTTTCCAAATGGCTGCAACATGTAAAGCATGTGATGGTACTGGTGTTCAAATTGCACATGAAGATCAATGTAATACATGTCATGGTGAAGGTGTTAAAACACAAATTAAACAAACTGAAGTTAGATTACCTGCAGGTATTAAAGATGGTTCAAGACTTAGAGTTGCAGGTGCAGGTGATGCACCTCATATAACTAAATCAAGTTCATATAAATTAAGTAATGGTGATTTAATTATTAGAGTTAGAGTTCAATCAGATCCAATATTTAAAAGAAATGGTAAAGATTTATTAGTTAATGTTGAAATTCCAATGACAACAGCTGCATTAGGTGGTATTGTTGAAGTACCAACAATTGAAGGTAAAAAATTAAAATTAAGAGTTACAAGTGGTAGTCAAAGTGGTAAAACATTAGATATACCAAATCAAGGTGTTCCAGTTCATGATAGAAGTTCAGATAGGGGTGTATTAAAAGTTACATTAAATGTTAAAACATTAAAACCTACAAATGCAACACAAATTGCATTATTAGAGGCAGTTGCAGATGCATTTGGTGATACATCAGCTAAACGTATGGATCCAGATTGGAAACCATTAGAGGGAGTATTCCAAGAGAATAATGCTAGTGAAAGTGCAGCATGTGAACATCCAAATAATTTGAAAAGAATTGAATCATTCTTAAGTAATACATTTAAGAAGATTATGGGAGAAAAGAAAAACAATGAAGGTGAATCTAGTGATAAGAAATGATTTCTGTAGATATAATGATATAGTTAATTAATATACCGTGTATATAATAATAAAAAAAACCATTAAAATAATAATAATATCATTAATCATTAAAGACAATATAATATACTATACAAACACCAGCCGCAATAGTCAAACTAAAAAGAAAAAGAGAAAGAAACTGCGCCACCAATAAATATGTTATTGTTTCAAACTAAAAAAAGAAAATCGCGGTTGTCAGGTCCAGCCTTTTTTTTTTTCCTTCTCTGTTATTGTTTGATCTTGTTTTATATTTTTGTATTGTTTTCTATTCACATCACGATTGGACTTTTCTTAGTAGTATCTTTTCTTTTATCTTCCCTTTTGTTTTATTCTTTTACTAGACCAAAGTCTCTCTATTAGAGAACACCTCTTATCTATTTATATTCATCTCTATATAAATAAAATTTATATACCATTCATTTGCTCATTCGTTTTGCATTTCACCTCCCACATCATCCGTTCTTTAATATCAATTCATTTTCTTAAACGAGGTACCATATAAATTTTCCATCAATTAACAATGTCAAAACCTCTGGATGTTATCCATGAATCTTTTGAAGATATACCGTTAGATTATAACCCTTCTCAAAGAAAGAATCAAGTATATGGTAATATTAATAACAATAATAATCTTAGGAGATCAAATACAATCGCTAATATAACTCCTAATCCATTCTCAAGTAGATCATCAACAAATATTCGTTCTAATTATAGTAACAATAGTTCTGCTATATCTTTAAATGGTAATAATTATCATCTTATGGTTAATTCAAGTACAAACTTAACTAATAATAATTATTCAAGGGAATTATTATTAACTCCATCTCAGAAACTAAAAATAATTAAAAAGCAAAGATTACAAAAATCAGAGGATCAATTATCTAAAAATTCACCAGAAAATTTAAATATCGATTCAATCAATTTCCTCTCAGATGATGAATTACCTGATAACCTTATAGTTTTTGATGTTCCAACATTACATTCATTACAATCAACTTCTAATAAGAAATCAAAAATTTCAAGGATGAATTCAATTCGACGAGCAAATAGCGTTTCCTCAAGTTCAACTTCCGGTTCATCAAAGGAATCTTCAAATATAACCAACACCCATAATATTTCAAAGCAAATAGATAGCACTACATTATCTAACTCCAACACTAACCCAAGTCTCACTCATATACCACATTTCGCTAGCCCTAATATATACCCATATCATACAAATTATTCATCTCCAAGTTCAACAATTTCATCACCTGCAACTAGAGCATCCTCAATCTTCTCTAAATCTTCAGATATTTCAGATTTTAGATATTCTGAAGATGATGTATTTAATCCATTATCAATTGAAACTAAATTATTAACTGAGAATAGAGATATGAAATTAGAGGAAACTTTACAAAGAATGGCGATGTTGAAAAATATGTCCCAAATTACAAATCAAAGTGATATAAGTTTACCAAACACTTCTAAAAATTTAAATGATGGTAGATTAAAATCATTATCTACATCTAATTTAGGAGCTTCAACTTCAACTTTGACATCAACTTCAAAATCTCCATTAGGTGTCTCAATTTCAACTAATTCATTGGATACAACTACTACAACATCATCTGCATCATCATCTTTATCGGAAAATCATATCAATATTCAAAACAATGATAAAATCAAATACTTATCATCTACTAGACAATCTAATTTACCACCAAAGGCTAAATATGAAATCATGAAACACGAAAAAGATTATAAAAATCTGTTAGAGTTACAATTAATGAATGAACAAAAAAATTTGAAACAATATCAAAATAATAAACATAAATCAACATTACAATATGAGAAAGATGTTCAACTTTGGTCTAAAGTTATTAAAGATTATGATATTTTGATTAAATTACCTCAAACTAGAGAACTCTGGTGGAGAAATATGCCAACTAAGTATAGAAGGAAAATTTGGTTAAAACAATTAATAAGTACTAAAAAAGTCATAATTGAGAAAGATGATTTACTGAAATCTTTAAAGGAATCAGAGAAAATACTTGATGAAGCATGTAATTATAAATCAACTACTGAAGAATCAATTAAGAATGAAAAACTAAAGGAAAATCCAAATATTGTCAATGATATTGATTTTATTGAGAAATGTTCAAATATTTTACAGTTTTCATTTCCTGATATGAATTTTTTCCAATACGGTGAACATTTTGATTCAATCCTGAAAATCTTAATAAGTTTTGAAAATCTAAAATCAAATAATTCACAATTGGCAGATATTAATACATTTGATATCATTAATTTAGTATGTGTTTTTTATTATGTTTTTAATGATTGTGAAACATCATTCAATTGTATCATTTCAATACTTGTTAAGAAATTACCAAATTCAATGCTTACATCAAATGATGAACAAATACCTGATACATTAACAAAAGATCTAAAAATTGAACAATCATCAATTCAATCATCATATCTTGTTGATATAAAGGAACAATTTGATAAATATTTATTAAATTTAACACCAAATGTTTATAATCATTTTATTCAACGTGATATTAATAGTTTGAAAATTATTCAACATTTAACAAGTGTTATTTTTGCTAATCAATTAAGTATCGATATAGTTATAAGAATTATTGATATTTATTTATTTGAAGGTGATATATTCCTGTTGCGTACTTGTCTGGCATTAATCAAAAAGATAAGTTATAAATTATTTGGTAGTAAAGAGGAAGTTTACAGTTTATTTAAAATGAATAACAGAAATGATGGAATTGATGAAAATAAGGAAAACAACGTGAATATAGATTATTTAGCAGTTGGTGAAGTTGATGAGTTTATCAAAGACATTAGAAATGTTTTGAAACGTGGGAAAGTTTGATGATTGTGTATTATGTTATGTTACTTTTTAGATATTAATTATATTCGAATTGCATTGTATAAATAAAAGATTTTAATTTATTTACGAAATATATTATATTGTTACAGAGAAGGATGTCTTTTTTTATAAAAGCTATAATTGTCCTTGGGCATCTTGAATTGCTTTTAATAATTCTTCACCATCATTTTGAGTTTTAATTCTAGCTAAATAAGTTTCTAATGAACCTGATGATGTAACAACAGGTATTCTTAACATTGTCTTTTTATCACCTAATAATTCATATTTTAATTGTTTTAAAATTAAAACATTCAATAAAACATTAGATGAACCTTCACTTCTTGCTAATATTCTATATTTACCAGTTTCCTTATTTTTAAGAACTTTTAAATCACCTAATCCAACAGTATCATAATTATTACCCTCAGAATTAAATTTGGAGAGTTTAGAACGTTTACTTATTATTGTTTCTTCATTTTCCTCCCCAGTTTTAACTTCAACTTTTTCATTTAATTTAACAACTGCAAAATCTCCCTTGACAGTATCTGCTTCAACTTCATTTGATTCATCATTAATTTCTTTACTTATTATTTCATCCTCAGTTTTATTACTTGTTGGTTTAGATGCATTGAATGTAAATGTATTTGAACTATTACTTGGTTGTTGAGCTGTACCAAAAGTTCCATTTCCAAGATTAAATGGATTAGATTTATTTTCTGTTGATTTATCATCAGCTTTTTGTCCAAATGAAAAAGTTGATGAATTGTTAGAACTAAAATTAAATGTTGGTTTACTTGGTAAAACAGAATTATTATTTGATTGTGCAGTAAAATTGAATGTTGAAGCTGGTTTAGCAGGTATTGCAGAATTTGTCGTGGAGTTAGTACCAAATGCAAAAGGAGTTGCAGGTTTTTCAGTTGATTTTTCAGTTTCTTTTGGTTCTTCAGTTTTTGGAGTGAATGAAAAAGCGCTAGTTGCAGGTGCTACTGGGGTTGTGGTATTACCAAATGCAAAAGGAGTTGCAGGTTTTTCAGTTGATTTTTCAGTTTCTTTTGGTTCTTCAGTTTTTGGAGTGAATGAAAAAGCGCTAGTTGCAGGTGCTGCTGGGGTTGTGGTATTACCAAATGAAAATGTTGGTTTAGAATCTGCTGGTTTATCTGATCCATTGACAGATGGGGTGGTATTACCAAATGAGAATGCTGCTTTTGATTCTTCCTTTTTAGTTTCAGTGACTGCTGCGTTAGTGGTGGTAGAATTACCGAATGAAAAAGCAGGTGTAGTTGGCTTTGACTCTTCTTTCTTAGCTGTGAATGTGAAAAAATTGGTTGGAGCAGTGGTATTACCAAATGAAAATGCAGGTTTTGCAGGTTCTTCTTTTTTTGGTTCTTCTACAGGTTTTGTAGTTGCGCCGAATGAAAAACCAGTTGAAGGTTTTGATTCATTAGTAGTAGGGAATGTTATTGCAGGTTTTGCAGGTTCTTCAGTTTTATTATTTGTTGGTGGAGTTAATTTAAATACTGGATCTTTAACAACAGCATTTAATTGAAATGATGGACCTTTAATTTCAACATCATCATCAGAATCTGATGTTGGTTCATTTTTTGGAACTTTACCAAATTTAAAACTATAATCTTTTGATTTTGGTAATTCATTAATGACAAAAGCAGGGCCTGATAATGGTTTTGCTGGTTTCTTTTCATCTTCGGAATCTGAATCTGAATCTGAACCAACTTCAACAACTTCATTCTTAGGTTCTGGTTTAGTTTCAGTTTTTGGTTCAGGTTTTGATTCAGGAACAGATGGTTTGATTGGAGTGGTAAATGAGTTGTTAATAGGTTTAGGAGCTGTGGTGGTATTATTTGAAGTTGCACCTATTGAAGCAAACATTGAGAAAGGATTTGGTTTATTTTCATTATCATTTGCAGCTGCCTTAATAATTGTTGGATTTACATTAACTTTTGGAACAACTAATGATTTAACTTCAATTTTTTTATTATTAACTTTATTAATATAATCAATATATTTTGTACAAATAATTGATAAATCAGCAACAGGATTTTTCAATATACCATCATTAATTGATTTAAGGAAATTAGCATTTAATGATTTCATTTGAGATAATTGATTATCATCAATTGATGTGTTATTATTGATATTGATACTATTATTATTATTAGTACTAGTATTAATAGATTTTTTACCAAATCTTTTACCAAGACCTGCAATTTTACGAGTTGCCATAACTGATTGAGAAGCAATTTGAGGAGCTTCCATTTCTTGATTATCATCTGAAGATTCTACATCTTCATCATAAGCTACTGTATCTTTAGTAATCTGTGTCTTTGTTCTTTTAGCCATGATGCGGTGGGGGTGGTGAAAGATGAATAACGTAATTATTCCTTTTAAAAATAAAACTAAATTTTATGAATCAGTTTTGTTACACATCAAATTATTCATGTTGTAGCAAAATTAAAAAAAATCACAAAAGCCCTCAAGGCATCACGTGATAGCGTAAAGGGCTATTTCTTACTTTTTTAAGAAATTCAAAAAAGTGTTAAAAAAACAAAAAAAAACTGTGCGTCTCCTTTTCTCAAAGTTTCTCTACTAGTTAATAGTAAAGGCAGTCACATGAAAGGGAAAAAATTTACTATGAGCTCTATCAGGTATTACCTTCATGAAAAATTGAATTCTTCAATTTATGTTTTATATACCTTTTGTCATTATTTAATTGTGATATTTTTTGAAATTTATTATATCCTTCTTTTAATCAAACAAGCTAACAAGTATGTACTTACCACACAATTACGATTATACATTTATTAAGCATATCTGAGACAGTATATTGATTTATTGTAGTTATCCCAATTTGATATCATGAATTGAAAGAAAGATTATACAAAAATTAAGATTTATTGAAATGAAATAGAGTAAAATAGAATATGACAATTACGATAGAAAACTACAGACATTCAGTATACTTATTAGATAATTATAATAAATCATTATATGATATAGAATACAAATACTAACATTAATTCTTATTTCTTTTATTAATTACAGATATGCCTCCAAAGATTCAACAATCCAAGGCTGCAAAGGCAGCTGCAGCTATGGCTGGTGGTAAGAAATCCAAGAAGAAGTGGTCAAAGGGTAAGGTTAAGGATAAGGCACAACATTTAGTTATCCTTGATCAAGAAAAATATGACAGAATCTTAAAGGAAGTTCCAACTTACAGATTTGTTTCAGTTTCAGTTTTAGTTGATAGATTAAAGATTGGAGGTTCTCTTGCAAGAGTTGCTTTAGAACAATTAGAACAAGATGGTGTTATCAAGGCCGTTTCTAAACATTCAAAGCAATTAATCTACACCAGAGCAACTAATTAAATTTAATTCTTTTTTAATAATTAAATTTCTTAAGTAATTAAAATCTCTGTATAGCTAGTTCTTTTTACTTTTTATATATTAAAGACAACCAAAACATATATGCAACTATAACCTATATTCGATTTAGTATTGATGTATAAACCAGTAGCAGTACTCTGCATATATCCCCCTTACTCTGATAAAATACCATACACACTATTATATAATATTAAAAAACCCTAATAAAAGCGTATTCACTAGGGTTAACAAATTTTTTCAAATAAAAGGCGAGCAATTTCCACCTTTCTTTAGTTGTAAAATAGAATCTTGATTTACGTTTCTATTAGCAAGGAAGAAATGTTTAGTGTATAGGGATATACTATTAATATTCTTCTTTAATATTCTCTCTCTACTATTTTACTTTATTTATTTCAAATGATGACTGTGAACCGTTTCACGTTAAATATTCGGTGAATCTTAGTGTGCCTTAGAATAAACATGCATCACCATCTGATTAGAAATGAATAATAATTAATAACTTTTTTATGTTTAGTGAAACATAATTGTTTTAGTAATGCCTATTTTATTTTTTCTTTTACTTTTTTTTCAATAATCAAATTTAAATGATGAAAAATCAAATTTCAGTTCTGCTTCTGAACCAAATTTCATGAAGATAACAAATTTACCAAGCATTCAAAAACTTCTGATTTTGATTATTGAAAAGAAAATTTTATTCCATAGTAGTAGTATATTCGTAAACTATACATTGCAATTGAAATATATAACCTATACAATGTTATAAAAACTTTTGTTGAAATCTAGCTTGTTTATAAGTTAAGAATTTCTTAATTGATAACCATACTTTCTTAACTTTTTCATTTTTAATCTTCATCATTAAACCATCAAGTTTTGTAACATTATCATAAAGGAAGAATCTTGCATTTTCATTTTGTAAAATTCTTAACCAAACAAACATTGTATAAATAACTAAACCATAACCTGAAGTACCTTTTAATAAAATTGTATCAACAAATAAAACAGGGAATAAAAATAATTCATTATAGAGTATAATATAAGCAAACAATTTTTCTTGTTTCAGAATTGCATTTAATTTAAAATTATTTGATATATGTAAAATTGATAAAATAGTATAAGGTAAAATTTTGAATAATGAACTTCTATTAAAGAACCAGACGACACTTAATAATAAATATTGGAAATTTTCTGTTGCAATAAGTGAACCATAATGAGGTAAAGATTTTAAATTATATTGAGTATTTAATGAAATTGTATAAGATAACCAAACTCCCATTAGTGCAAATTTATAAGCTAACCATGGAACTAAATGAGTTTTTGATTTTTTTTGAACGTAATACATCATATAGAGTATACTAAAGAATAATGTAATTGAATGACCAACTAACCATAATGTTTTCTCATTTGATTTCTTTGGTTTAACAATTTTACGTAGTTTCTTTTGAGAAGGGTGAGCCTCTCCTTGAGTATTTGAAGTGATTGCTGATTGTATAGTTGTTGACATTGATGAATTGCCTGTGAACAAAGAAAGAATACAACTTAAACAAAAATGAAAATAAAAATAAAAATATAATAATACTGTCCCTTAAAGATTGAAAACATTAAGAAAACATGAAAAGCTTCGATTCATGCTAACATGGTAATAATTTGAAAAATTAAATAATTACGTAATAGATGAAATAAAAAGTTGAGCCCCCCCCTCCCCTTCTCTCAGAGAAGTCAAAAAATAAATTAATTAATTGCAAATTTATATAGGGTAACATGGTATTTATTTAAAGAAGTGGTTGTTTCCTGATTTTTCTATTATATTGAATCTTTAATCTTTATCTCAATTGTTTTAATTTAATTGTTAAGTTATTACTTCATTTTATCAAATAAACAACAATCAATTAAAATGTCATCAAACGATACTTATTTAACTCCATTATCATCACGTTATGCATCAAAGGAAATGTCACACGTTTTCTCAATTAGAAATAGATTTTCAACTTGGAGAAAATTATGGTATAATTTAGCAATTGCAGAAAAGGAATTAGGTCTTGATGTTATTACTGATGAAGCAATTGAAGAAATGAAAAATCATTTAATTATAACTGATAAAGAAATTGAAGATGCAAAAATTGAGGAAAGTAAAGTTAGACATGATGTTATGGCACATGTTCACGTTTTCGGTGAAACATGTCCAAAAGCTGCAGGTATTATTCATTTAGGTGCAACATCATGTTTTGTTACTGATAATGCAGATTTGATTTTCCTTAGAGATGCATATGATATTTTAATTGCAAAATTAGTTAATGTTATTAATAGATTAAGTAAATTTGCATTTGAATATAAAGATTTACCAGTTTTAGGTTGGACACATTTTCAACCTGCACAATTAACAACTGTTGGTAAAAGAGCAACATTATGGTTACAAGAATTATTATGGGATTTAAGAAATTTCCAAAGAGCTAGAGATGATTTAGGTTTAAGAGGTGTTAAAGGTACAACAGGTACACAAGGATCATTTTTATCATTATTTCATGGTAATCATGATAAAGTTGAACAATTAGATGAAAGAGTTGTTGAATTATTAGGATTTGAATATGCATATCCATGTACAGGACAAACATATTCAAGAAAAATTGATATTGATACATTATTCCCATTAACATCATTTGGTGCATCATGTCATAAAATGGCAACAGATATTAGATTATTAGCAAATTTAAAGGAAATTGAGGAACCATTTGAAAAATCTCAAATTGGATCAAGTGCAATGGCATATAAGAGAAATCCAATGAGAAGTGAAAGAGTTTGTTCATTAGCAAGACATTTAGGTGGATTATTTCAAGATTCATTTCAAACTGCATCAATTCAATGGTTTGAAAGAACATTAGATGATTCAGCAATTAGAAGAATTTCAATTCCTGAAGCTTTCTTAACAGCAGATATTTTATTAAGTACATTAATTAATATAACTGATGGATTAGTTGTTTATCCTAAAGTTATTGAAAGAAGAATTATGAGTGAATTACCATTCATGGCAACTGAAAATATTATTATGGCAATGGTTAAAAATGGAGGATCAAGACAAGAATGTCATGAAGAAATTAGAGTTTTATCACATCAAGCAAGTGCAGTTGTTAAAATGGAAGGTGGAGATAATGATTTAATTGAACGTATTAAAAATACTGAATATTTCCGTCCAATTTGGGATGAATTAGATTCATTATTAGATCCAAGTACATTTATTGGTAGAGCACCTCAACAAACTGAAAAATTTGTTAATGTTACAATTAAGAAAGCATTAGAACCATATAAAGATTTAATTAATGATAGCGAAGTTAAATTAAGTGTTTGATACATGTTAATTTTTTAAGAGATATATATTTTGTTTACTTTGTATAATTTGAATTTTTTTAATAAGAAAGAAAAAAACAGTTTTTTGTATGTTTACATAAAGTTAAATTCGAAATGATTAACGAATAATAGATGGATGATTCAATATATGATTCAATTTGATTCAATTTTGATTAAAAACAAACCCGGGGGAAGGAAATAATGGGATGGGATGGGGGGTATAAAAAAGGGAGATAATTCTCTTTATTAAATTAAAAATGAAGAAAAAAAAAATTTAAGTATTAGTAATTTACGGTTAATGGGAGTCAATAGTGGGTATAATAATTAAGATTGTGGGATAAATATGGGATAAATAATAAAGAATGCCTTGTAAGGCTTCAAAAAAATAATAGAAATGATTCATTGGTAGTAAATTAGATTAAGAGAAATCTGAGAGAGTCATAGTAATAATAATAATGATTGGCCCGGAGATTTTAAATTAAAAATTATTATAACGCATGACTCCACTCATAAATTAATGTGATGAGCCCTCTCTCTAATCAATTTAATTTAATTTTTAAAATTAAAATTAAAATTAAATAATATCGTGACCATCACAATGGGAAATTGACATAGTTTTTTGTGTTTTTTGGGATTTTTTTTAATTTAGAGAAAGGGCAATTTCAATTTCAATTTCACTTTACAATTCAATTGATTTTTATAAAAGGCAACAACAACCCACTTTTTTCATAATTATTTCCCCCATTTTACTTTTCATTTATTACATTTGTTTCATTTAATCAAATTAAAATCTTTACAAAAGTCAATTAATATCAATAATAATGTCAACTGTAGAAGATCATTCATCTCTACATAAACTACGTAAAGATTCAGAAATCTTATCAAATGCAAATAAAATTTTAGTTGCAAATAGAGGTGAAATTCCAATTAGAATTTTCCGTTCAGCTCATGAATTATCAATGCATACTGTTGCAATTTATTCTCATGAAGATAGATTATCAATGCATCGTTTAAAAGCTGATGAAGCTTATCCAATTGGTAAAAAGGGTGAATTCTCTCCTGTTCAAGCTTATTTACAAATTGATGAAATTATTAAAATTGCAAAAGAACATCAAGTTTCAATGATTCATCCAGGTTATGGTTTCCTTTCTGAAAATTCAGAATTTGCAAGAAAAGTTGAAGAAGCTGGTATGATTTGGGTTGGTCCTTCAAATACTGTTATTGATTCTGTTGGTGATAAAGTTTCAGCCAGAAATTTAGCAATTAAAAATAATGTTCCTGTTGTTCCAGGTACTGATGGTCCAATTGAAACTGTTGAACAAGCTGAAGAATTTGTTGAAAAATATGGTTTCCCAGTTATTATTAAAGCCGCATTTGGTGGTGGTGGTAGAGGTATGAGAGTTGTTAGAGAAGGTGATGATATTGGTGATGCATTTCAAAGAGCTTCATCTGAAGCTAAATCTGCTTTTGGTAATGGTACTTGTTTTATTGAAAGATTCTTAGATAAACCAAAACATATTGAAGTTCAATTATTAGCTGATAATTATGGTAATACAATTCATTTATTTGAAAGAGATTGTTCAGTTCAAAGAAGACATCAAAAAGTTGTTGAAATCGCACCTGCTAAAACTTTACCAATTGAAGTTAGAGATGCAATTTTAAAAGATGCTGTTACTTTAGCAAAATCTGCTAATTATAGAAATGCAGGTACTGCAGAATTTTTAGTTGATAATCAAAATAGACATTATTTCATTGAAATTAATCCAAGAATTCAAGTTGAACATACAATTACTGAAGAAATTACTGGTGTTGATATTGTTGCAGCTCAAATTCAAATTGCTGCAGGTGCTTCATTAGAACAATTAGGTTTATTACAAGAAAAAATTACAACAAGAGGTTTTGCAATTCAATGTAGAATTACAACTGAAGATCCTTCTAAAAATTTCCAACCTGATACTGGTAAAATTGAAGTTTATAGATCAGCAGGTGGTAATGGTGTTAGATTAGATGGTGGTAATGGTTTTGCAGGTGCTGTTATCTCTCCTCATTATGATTCCATGTTGGTTAAATGCTCAACTTCAGGTTCAAATTATGAAATTGCTAGAAGAAAAATGATTAGAGCTTTAGTTGAATTCAGAATTAGAGGTGTTAAAACTAATATTCCTTTCCTTTTAGCTTTATTGACTCATCCTGTTTTCATTTCTGGTGATTGTTGGACAACTTTTATTGATGATACTCCTTCATTATTTGAAATGGTTTCCTCTAAGAATAGAGCTCAAAAATTATTAGCTTATCTTGGTGATTTATGTGTTAATGGTTCTTCAATTAAAGGTCAAATTGGTTTCCCTAAATTAAAGAAAGATGCTGAAATTCCTCATTTACATGATCCAAAAGATTTAAATAAAATCGTTGATGTTTCAAAACCTTCAACTGTTGGTTTAAGATCTTATTTACTTAAATATGGTCCAGAAGAATTTGCTAAGAAAATTCGTGAATTTGATGGTTGTATGATTATGGATACCACATGGAGAGATGCTCATCAATCATTATTAGCAACTAGAGTTAGAACAATTGATTTACTGAATATTGCACCAACTACAAGTCATGCATTAGAAAATGCATTCGCATTAGAATGTTGGGGTGGTGCTACTTTTGATGTTGCAATGAGATTCTTATATGAAGATCCATGGGAAAGATTAAGACAAATGAGAAAATTAGTTCCAAATATTCCATTCCAAATGTTATTAAGAGGTGCAAATGGTGTCGCTTATTCTTCATTACCAGATAATGCAATTGATCATTTTGTTAAACAAGCAAAGGATAATGGTGTTGATATTTTCAGAGTTTTCGATGCATTAAATGATTTAGATCAATTAAAGGTTGGTATTGATGCAGTTAGAAAAGCCGGTGGTGTTATTGAATCAACTATTTGTTATTCAGGTGATATGTTAATTCCTGGTAAAAAGTATAATTTAGAATATTATTTAAATACAATTGATAAAATTGTTTCAATGGGTACACACATTTTAGGTATTAAAGATATGGCAGGTACATTAAAACCAAAAGCTGCTAAAATTTTAATTTCTTCAATCAGATCTAAATATCCAAATTTACCAATCCATGTCCATACTCATGATTCTGCTGGTACAGGTATTTCAACTTATGTTGCATGTGCATTAGCTGGTGCTGATGTTGTTGATTGTGCTGTTAATTCAATGTCTGGTTTAACTTCTCAACCTTCATTAAGTGCATTTATTAATGCATTAGATGGTGAAATTAATACTGGTATTCCTGAAAGTTGTGCAAGAGAACTAGATTCATATTGGGCTGAAATGAGATTATTATATTCATGTTTTGAAGCTGATTTAAAGGGTCCTGATCCAGAAGTTTATAAACATGAAATTCCAGGTGGTCAATTAACTAATTTAATTTTCCAAGCTCAACAAGTTGGTTTAGGTGAACAATGGGAAGAAACTAAGAAAGCTTATGAAGATGCAAACATGTTATTAGGTGATGTTGTTAAAGTTACTCCAACTTCCAAAGTTGTTGGTGATTTAGCTCAATTTATGGTTTCAAATAAATTAACAAAGGAAGATGTTGAAAACTTAGCAAATGAATTAGATTTCCCAGATTCTGTTTTAGATTTCTTTGAAGGTTTAATGGGTACACCTTATGGTGGATTCCCTGAACCTTTAAGAACTAATATTATTAAAGGTAAAAGAAGAAAGTTAGTTGGTAGACCAGGATTAGAATTAGAACCATTTAAATTAGAAGAAATTAAGGAAGATTTAGTTGCAAGATTTGGTCCAACAATTACTGAAGCTGATGTTGCAAGTTATAATATGTATCCAAAAGTTTATGAAGCATATCGTAAGAATTATGAACAATATGGTGATTTATCAGTTTTACCAACAAGATCATTTTTAGCACCACCTGAAATTGGAGAAGAAATTAGTGTTGAAATTGAAAAGGGTAAAGTTTTAATTATTAAATTATTAGCAGTTAGTGATTTATCATTATCAAATGGTACAAGAGAAGTCTACTTTGAATTAAATGGTGAGATGCGTAAGGTTACAATTGAAGATAAAAAGGCAGCAATTGAAACAGTTACAAGAGCTAAGGCAGATGCACATAATCCAAGTGAAGTTGGTGCTCCAATGGCCGGTGTTGTTGTTGAAGTTAGAGTTAAACATGGAGTTGAAGTTAAGAAAGGTGATCCATTAGCAGTTTTAAGTGCAATGAAGATGGAAATGGTTATTTCAGCACCAGTTTCTGGTAAAGTTGATTTAGTTTTAGTTAATGATGGTGATAGTGTTGATATGGGTGATTTAATGGTTAAAATTGTTAAAGAGGAGGAAACCACTGCTTAGTCAATTAATTAATTAGATCTTATTGTATTTTATAACACTCTTTTGAATTTTTTTGTGTAACGAATTATTTATTATTATTCCAATAACTTTTCATGAAATTATATATTTTATGATGGGTATATAGGGTATTTGTTATACACTGAAAGTATTAACTACTCAATTGATTTTTCAAATCAGCAATTTGTGATTGTAAAGACGATATTTGAGTATCTAATTCTTCATCATTTTCTATATTACTATTATTTATTTCAAGTAAAGTTTCATTTAATGATTTATTCTCTCTATAGATATCAGAGTAAATTTTCGATAATTTATTAGAATTTGATAAATTATCATGAAATACGTTAAGATTATCAGATATTGAAGATAATGAGCCTATAGTATGTGTTATTAGTTCATTTAATTGTTTAATTGATTGAGTTTCTCGTTCAATTGCAGTTAATGGTGGTTGTGGTGATGTCATTATTGATTGAGAAGAAACCGTGTATTATTAGAGATTGTATTGATCGACTGAGGTTAATTTTTTTTTCAATTCATTTTCAAAAATTATTTTTTTAGTTTTAACAAGATTTTTTCTTCTTTTTTTTGATACATACATTGATTAAGCAAGGGGATATAATGAGTGACGAAGAATATATTATACGTCGAGAAGTTGAAGAAGATGAAGAAGAATTAGATAATTTACCAGTTAAGGAAGAATCTGTTTTCGATAATGAATTCAGAATTTTAGTTTTAGCTAACACATCAGTTAAAGATGGTGAAGATGGTAATCCAAGTGTTAATGTTGAAGAAAGTGATATGGAAGAAATTTTAGTTCGTCAAGTAAGGACAATGGATAATGTTAATGAATTTTTTGATTCATTTGATGCAAAAATTGCTGAACCTAATGAAGGTCATTTAAAATATGAAGTTGGTAGTGATGGTTTATGTGTTGTTTTAGTTGATTCAGTTAATTTAAAGGATAAAGTTGTAGGTTTTGTTAATAAATATATTGATGAACATAAGGAAGAAAATGTTGATGAAGTAAAGGAAAATGATGATGAATCTGAAAGAGATACAAAAAGACGTCGATAGATAAATAGATATAGTGTGTTGTACAATGAGTGTTTGAATCTATTTTTCTGTTAATTTATGTAATTAGTTCTTGTTTAGTATATATCTTTTTATACCATTCAAAAGAATTTTTGAATAAGTAAAGTTATCTTCAAAAGAATCTATTTCTTATCACCGGTTATAACCGAAAGCATGTAAATTTCAATTATTAGTGTATTACGTATTTCAGATTCTAAACTTACTAAGTTGATACTGTAGTGTTTCATCTTATTTTCTTTTGAGTTATTGATATCAATTCCATTTAATTGACAATTTATTGAGCTGAAAATGGGAGCACATCGTAGATCCCGATCACCTAATAATGGTCGTTTATTTTCTGATCTTGAAGAAGATATGGTTCAAAGCCTATATCAAGCTAAAGATGGAAATAATCCAAAAGATATACCACTTCCAAAACATGATTATCCAAGATTTTTCTTATTAGTTATGTTATATTTTATTCAAGGTATACCAATTGGTTTAGCATTTGGTAGTGTACCGTTTTTACTCAAATCAAATAATTTATCTTATTCACAAGTTGGTTTTTTCTCACTTGCTTCATATCCATATTCATTGAAAATTATTTGGTCTCCAATTGTCGATTCATGTTATTTATCTCATATTGGTAAACGACGTTCATGGATTATACCAATTCAAACAGTATCAGGTCTTTCCTTAATTTTTTTAGGATTAAAAATCGATTCTTGGATTTCAGATAATTCATTAATTTTACAAAATTTATCATTACTTTCAATTAGTTTCTTCTTTTTGATCTTAATGTGTGCAACTCAAGATATTGCAGTTGATGGATGGGCATTGACTATATTAAGTAAAAATGCTTTAAGTTATGCATCAACTGCTCAAACTATCGGTTTAAATACTGGTTACTTTGTTTCATTTACTATTTTCCTTGCTTTTAATTCAAAAGATTTTATGAATAAATATTTCCGTTCAGTTCCTCAAAATAGAGGGTTTGTTACATTAGGTGAATATATGATATTTTCAGGTTTACTATATTTAGCAATTACTATTTTTATTTCATTATTTGTACCTGAAAATCCGCCAAATATTAAAGTTGATTTAGATAACATTGAAATGAATAATATGACAAATACTGAAAATAATAACAATAAAATCGAATATAATTTAACTGATGATGATGAAGATGATTCCATCAAAAGTGTCTACTATAAAATGTTTAACGTTCTTAAACTTCCGAACATTCAACTATTTATTGCACTTCATTTAGTCTGTAAAATTGCATTCCAAGCTAATGAAGGTGCAACTAATTTAAAATTATTAGATAAAGGATTTTCAAGAGAAGATTTAGCTATAACAGTCTTAATTGATTTCCCATTTGAAATCATTTTTGGATATTATGCAGCTAGATGGTCTAACTCTGATGAACCTTTAAAACCTTGGCGTTATGGTTATTTAGGTAGAATAATAGCCGCTATTTTGGGTCAAGTTTTAGTTTATAGTTTCCCAAAGAATGGTAAGATCGGTAATTCATACTTTTTATTTGTTATCGTTCAACATCTATTAACTTCATTCATGTCAACTATTCAATTTGTTTCAATTTGTTCATTCCATACTAAAATTGCAGATCCATTAATTGGTGGTACATATATGACAATGTTAAATACATTATCTAATTTTGGTGGTCAATGGCCAAAAATTATTGTTCTTTACTTAATTGATAAATTCTCATATTCACAATGTGTTAATTCAACTAATTCTCCGTTAGATAAAAATCCATTTATTGATAAACCATTCTATTCATGTTATGCTAATGAAATGAAAAATCTCTGTGTGGAGAATGGTGGTAATTGTGTTAATATTAAAGATGGTTATTATTTTACAAACTTTTTATGTATTGTTGTTGGACTAGCGTTATATTACTTATGGATTAAGAAAACGGTTAAAAAAATTGAAACTTTACCAATAGGTTCTTGGAGGGTTAAGGAGAAAGGTGTTAAAAATGGTATTCGTAGTCATCTGCCTTTATAAAATTGTTTAATCCTTAAAATTTATTCATTAACTTTTGTTACACTATTTTTATACAAAGATTTGATCAAAATTTTCTAATAATACAATACAAATTTGTCCACCACCATCTGTATGTGATAGATTTGGTCCCATTAACACAGACATTGCACTTACGGACATTTTATTATGTTTACCCATCTTTATAACATCACATAAATATTTGAATAAAACAAATAAAACACTTTTATTCAACTCAGGTATCTTGCTTTGAAATACATCCTTGAAAGAGTTCACTCCATATGAACTCAAAGATATCATTTGAGCCTTTCCATTTGTTGAATTATTATTAATAATAGTGTTTTTATTTATTATTTGACATAATTCTACTGTAACTTCATTAGATATCAATTTATCTTCAAGGTTACGTAAATATCTTTTCAACAATGTTGCAATTGAATGAACATCTGGTTTAGGTGATAGTTTGGATAATTCACAATCGTAATTCTCATTGAATATTTCTTGAATTTTATTCACTTCTGACATCATACCATTCAATCTGAAAATACCTTCAAAACCTTCACCACTCTGTTCATATAGAAATGTAATACATTGATATACTATTGATGGAACATCATGTGAGTACAGTTTATATTTTGGACATAAATCAAAGGAGTGTTGTAAGGAGGATTTAAAATATTTTGGTGTATCATCAATTGGTTTAAAGGACATCTCACTTGATAATTTCATAGGAGATTTCAATAAAACTGATGATGCTGATGATGATTTTGAATCAGATTGCAGTTGATTACTTTCGTAAGGCATTGCCTTAAAATTCAGTACATCATTTGGTGATGATGTTATTGAACTACTGTGATTTGAATGTCCCCTTAATGGTGAAGTTGGATTAATACTCAAGTTCGGACTTTTGGTTAACTGCTGTTGAGTTATCTTAGCTGACTTCTTGAATAGCTTCCATGGAGCATTTATTGATGAAGATTGAGTTGTGTTATCATTAAGAGAGGTTTTAGATGACGTCTCTGAACGATCATTCTGCTCACTTTGCTCAAAAGAAATATCAGGTATATCATGTTCATCTGCCTCTGATGTGGAAAAACCAATCCAGGCGGAAAGTCTTGAACATAGTTCTGAGGCATCATAATCACTTTCAGCATAAAGTATCCAACTTTTTGAAGATGAAAACTTCTTTTTCTTCTTTATTATAATCTCTTGGTTTTTATACGATATATTAATTTCATCCTTTGACAAAACTTCTGAAGATTTAGATAATATAAAATTGATTATTAAATCATTAGATTCATTGTTAAATTTCAAACTAACAAAATCATAAGTTTTCATTGTAAAATTTTTTCTAATGTAAAATAAATATGTGATTTTAGTTTGTAAATTGAGAACACTATATTCGGGGTCTTCTAAATTTTCAGGATCCATTTTAAATTCAAAATAGTCACTAAATTTTAACCAAATAGGATTGTTTTGTTTCAAAGGTTTCTGATTTTTTAACAAAGATAGTAAATGATTTATGTAATTTTGAATAACCTTTTTACTATTTGCCCAATTCTTATAGTTCAATGAGGCAATTTGATTAAAATCGGGCAAGTTTGGTAAATTTGGCAGTAACTGTCTTATTGATTTATCCATAATGAGTAACTCAATGTAAGACTTTCTAACTCTATATATTGGTGTCAAACAAGCTGGGTTTTCGTCGGTATAAACCAAAAATGACACTTTATAATTATTTCTTCTCAATTGTGATTTACTGTTACTGGTAGATGTTGATGAGGTTGAGGATGATGGATCTGGAGGTGACGCAAGGTTTTGGGGATCTATGAGTGATTCAATTCTAATAACACAGTGTGATAAAGTATTAAGCAAAAATTGACTTCCATTACCATTTGAGATCTGTGAGCTCATTGAAGTGATGTGACTATGACTTAGAGCTTTACTACTTATTTGATCTTGATCTTGATTCTGAGTCCTAATTGGAGTTACATTTTTTGACCTTAGATTCAATGCAGTTTCTTGAGTCAGTAAATTAGAGTGACTTGACATTGAGGAGGGTGTTATAGAACGTTGATGTGAATTATGTGTTTTATTATGATTTTCTAAAATTGTAGATGCTTGAGTTATCAGTGATTCCTCAGCAGGTAATGGAGTGAAAATAAGATCATTTTCAGAATGATGGAGATCTACAGAGGATGAATCCTTCGATAATGTAGTGTTGATATCATCATTATGTAAAGTATTATTTATATTTCCTTCAACACCAGTAAAATCTGATTCTCTCAATGTATCATTTGTATCGTTAGGGTGAGGTAATAACAGTAAACTGGGTTGTATTATAGAATGGGTTATTGAATTTGATATTGAGTTTGAAGCAGATGGTGAAGGGGATGGAGATTCAAGACTTGGATCTGAATAGTGAGATGAAGTTATTGAAGAGATTGACAAACGACCTGCTGAATTGCTGACGTTGTTAATATCGCTATTGGACATAGCATTGTGAAAAGATTTAACTGTGTGTACATTAGCAAATTGAATTTCTGGTTCCTCTAAATCCTCTAAATCTTCAATATAATCATCCATATCATTTGAATCTCTATGTTGGTGAAAAAGAATTTGATCATCTAAAATTTGATCGATATCATCATCAACTTCATTATCATTCGAAAAAGGTGTTTTCTCTTCATCGTTGTTAACCTCTCGTATTCCGTGTGAATCTTCCACTTTTGTAATTCCATGTTTTTTATCATCTTTCTCCTCAATTACTTCACTTGATATCAGTAATTCTTCTGATGGATTAATTTGTGTTTGTGTTGCTCGAAGTTCTTCAATCGTTGCATCTTTAAAAGCGATTATTTTGTTCAGATATTCCACCTTCTTACGTAGGAGATTGTTCTCTGCACGTAGAGATTCAATTGACTCCATTAGGGTAGTGTATTATCAAATATTTGGTTGTTGATTATTTAAGCTAATAAATGTATTATTCTTAATAATTTTAATTAGTATTTCAATATTCCAATTATCAAATTCAATTATGACTGTTGTAGTGCTATTACTGGATTATTATATAGCAATTAAAGTGCGGTTGTGTTTAACGGAAATCTTCCAAATGAAAATCTTTATTATTGCGATAAATTTTAATCTCGGAAAATTCGCAAATTTGGATATAATATTTTTAGGATTTAAAGCTCAGTTTGTTATGTCTTCCTATATCAAATTAATAGATATATCTACAGTATTTTATATGTTAGTAACAAATTACAGTATTACTCAATGGTTAAATCATTTACACACCACACTTATAACCACTTGTGAAGATGAACACTTCAGTACATAAAGAAAAAGCTCATTAAGAAAAAAGTTGAAAATTTGTGAAAGTGGATTGCCCTCGTCTTTTATACTGGAAATTTAAGCAAATTTTAGCCGTTACAGTGTTTACAGGCTTTCTTGTTGGCAATTTGCATTCCGTTGTCAAGTTAGGGTATTTGTCTATCAGAATTGATATAGGAACATGTCTAATACAGGTTGTGCGTCACTTTATACAAATATAATTGAAGAAGTTATCTTGGAATCTCGTCAAGACTTCGAAAATGCCGGAATTGATGAACAAACACTTCAGGACCTCCGTAATATCTGGCGTCAAAAGCTACTAGCTACTAAGGTTGCTACATTTCCATGGGCTTCAGAGATCGATCCTGAAATTAATGATAATGATGACGAGGATGAGGATGAAGATAATGAAAATGATAATGAGAATAATAATGATAACAATAATAATGAAATCAAAGTTAAAATCAAGGATGAAGATGCTGATGATGCGTTATTTGAAACAATACCCACAGACGGTTTACCAGTTGGAGCTCCCGTATCTATGACCATGACTAAGAATGGACAAGATGGGGGAGTGACATTAGAAATACAGAAAGATACAAATTCTATTATTTCAGCTCCTACCACAATCAATCCATCATCCATCTCTAGAGCACCAAGAGAGACATCAACAAGAAATGATGATTTTGACTCTGATGACGATGATTTAGGTTCCGATTTGGGAAATGATAGTGATGCCATTAATAGTGATTTGGATGATTCAGATGATGAAGATGATAATGATGGCGATGAAAATGGTGAATTTGAAGGTGGTGATTCAACAGGAAATGATATTGAACAAAATATTATGTTATGTTTATATGAACGTGTGCAGAGAGTGAGAAATAGATGGAAGTGTTCTCTAAAGGATGGTTTAATGAACATCAATGGAAAAGATTATGTCTTCCAAAAAGCAACAGGGGATTCTGAATGGTGATGACTTCTTTCTTTAAATATTCTCTCAACTTTATAAATAGAGGTATTGTGTTATATTCTATGTATATTTATACTCTGTTACATGATCTAGACCCAATTAATTAACAGCTTTATGCAAATAGCAATCTATATTTTTTAGATAAATAGAATTCTATAAGTAGAAAAGTGAAATTTTCAGAATCTGTAGTTTTATTTTTCATGAACTTCGCAAATTTAACTTAAAGACTCTTTCTTTTCAAAGAATTTGGAGTAGTATCTAGGGTAGTATTAGTAAGTTATAGACAATGAAGTTTGTGTTTCCAGAGAGTGTGGAGAGAGAGTTGGCGGAACAAGCCAAAAAAGCTACTCAAAATATTAAGCCTACAATAAATAAAGAAACAACATCAAATACCCCAATAACTGCAGAATCAATAGAAAGTAAACTTAGTACGCTCAGTAATGAACAAATGTTACAGAAACAACGAGATTATGAAAAAAAAGTTCAACAAATTACATCCAAATTATATACTCCTCAATCCCCATTAACTCCTGAATATAGATCAAAATCTGCTGAAATAGATGAACGTTTACAACGAATTCAAAAACGTTTTGATGCTTTAAAAGCTAAGGAAGAAGCAAAAATAAAACAATTACAGAGAGAAGCTTGGCTAAAATATAGTCATTTAAATAAACCTACATTATCAGATTTTAAGAGACCATTAACTTCATTTTTCTTATGTGCTAGTGCAGTTTATATGACAATGCAATATGCTTGGTATGCAATGGAATATGATGAATATGTTCATGATAAAGAAACACAACAAAATGCATTAGTTGCTAAATTAAATGAAAATTTGAAGAATCAACAAAATGTGATAAATGATTACGAAAATAGTTTAAAGAAATCAAAATGGTGGTTTTGGTAGATATATATTTTTGTGTCTTTACTAAACTCTTGTTTATATAGAATTAAAATAGATTTATTCCATTGAATATAATAATATTTATCAATAATTAGTAATGTGAATTATATACTTAATCTATGTAATTATATCAGAATTAAACAAAGTATTTTAATGAAAGTTTACTTTCAGCAGCAACTTCATTTAGGACCTTCTTAGCGTCATCACCAGTAACATCCTTTAATTTAGCTGCAACTTCGCCTAATTTAACATCATCGAATGAATCAATTAAAGTATCAAGATCTAAATCAATAACAGCTGCTTTATCTTCATCACCAAAGTAACCGTTATCTTTAGCAGCATTTCTGATAGCTCTCTTATTCTTCTTCTTTGCATTCTTTGCTGCTTCTTTAGCCTTCTTTGCTGCTTCTTTGTCATTCTTTGCAGCTGCTTCCGCTTCTGCCTTTGCCTTAGCTTCAGCTTCTGCCTTTGCCTTAGCTGCTTCTTCTGCTGCTCTTGCACCTGCTTCTCTTTCCCATTTCTTTCTTGCCTTTTCTGCCTTTTCATCTTCCTTAAATTTCTTAATTCTTGGATCTTCAGCTTGAACTCTCTTAACTAAATCAGATAATCTCTTGTTATCTTCATTTTTCTTCTTCTTTCTAGCGTTGTTGTTCTTCTTTTCAATGTATCTCTTGTGGTCTCTGTTACTGGTGTCATCTGGGACATCTTCATCTAACCATTCAAAAGTTCTCCATGAATCGAAGTTGTTCCAGAATTTATAGAATAATTCGACTTCTTCCCTGGTACTGTTATCATCACCTAAAGATGGAACTGGTTGTTTGTTAGAGAATCTAGCTTCACTTTCAAAAACTGGACCCCATGCTGCATAAAATTCAGCATTATCATTAATTTTACCAGTTGGAACTGGAACATCTGCATTATCATCGACAGAATCAAATTGCTTTCTCTTAGCTGGATCCATCAAGGTTTCAAATGCTTTTTGGATAATCTTAAAGAAACCATCTTGGTCTAATGAACCACCCTTTGAGGATTTCTTATCTGGGTGATGTTGTAAAACAGCCTTTCTGTGAGCTTTAACAATTTGACTTGGAGTTGCTTTAACTCTTAATTTAGATAAACCTAAAGCAGCATATAAATCACATGTTTTCCAATCTTTTGGATCATGTGCTAATAATTCAGGATCATTAATTTCTTCATCAAATAATTCTTCATCAGCATCTTTTTCTTCAACTGAAACAACATTTTTTTCAGCTTCAATTTTTTCAAATTCTGACCAAGTGTGACCCTTTAAGGTTCTGGTTGCGTGAGCAAGGAAATATTGACCAACTGGTTCAATTGGTCTCTTAACAGCAGCGGTGTATGATGCGACAGCGGTAAATGACATATTGTTTAAGGAAAAAGTAAAAAGTAAAATGGAAAAAACAGGTTAACCTCAACCACTAAAAATTTTTACAATGATCGTCCAGTTTTTCACTACATGAATATTTTCAGGTTTTCAAAATTTACAACACATGCACATTAAACGTTATATATGTTAAACTTTCTTTTTTATGTCAACTCCATTTGATTAAGCTTTATTAAAGTAAACAAGTAGACATAATAGAATGGCTTCAACATCTGATTTACAAGAACAAGCTTTAACTTTTTACAAGAACAAATCAAATACCCTAACACCTTCCCAAAATACTTTATCTTTGATAACGCATGATTCCTCCAATTTTCCTAGTTGGTTGATCGCAGGTATACTTCAACAATCTGTTTCAACTAACAATGAATGTTTTTTATCTCCAAACTTCCCCTCAATCAACAAGGAATCATCCCCGTCATATGTGTACTCATTTACTAATACTATTCAAACATACAACAAGTACTTCCTTAAATACAATATCAAGAATAACGAAAATTTACATTTCACTTCTTTCATAAATTCTGATGCTACACCAATAGCTTTATGGCACACAAGCATCATCTCTGAGATAAAAACAAAGAGAAATCCGGTGGTGATTATCGAAAACCCGGAATTGGTGCTATTACTTGATCCTACAGTCACCATCAACAAATTACTGTCGCAAATACAGGAAATTCAAAAACACTGTGCATTATATATTGTATCAACAACATCTACATCATCATCCTTCACTGCAACTTACTTACCTTCCATATTGCATCGCTCATCTTTGATTATATCTCTTACTGCATTAACAACCGGGCGTGCTGATGATATATCTGGTACCTTGACCATTTCTACAGGCCCAATTCCAAATGAAAATCAAATTGAGTCTAGACAGTACTCATATTTAATCTCAAATAGTGCTGTTAAATTATATTTTAAATAGATGACAAAATTGTCAACTCTTCAAAATTAGAAGACTTGTATAAGTGAAAAAATTCAAAAATGGACTAACTATATCTGAAACTCTTGTTGTAATGTAATTTGTAGAACTGATGTCAATTATACAACCAAAAAAGAAGAAAACAGTGTTTTGAAAAAAAAAGTTAAATTTATGAAGTAATGATCGAACCCAGGATCGAACTGGGGACGTTATGCGTGTTAAGCATATGCCATAACCAACTAGACCATCCGACCATTATTAATTTTAAAAGTGAACGGTCGTGGTTCGTCGTTGGATCTTTAATTTATAATTGGAATGTAAT